>JAJPUD010004709.1:68084-100746 GCA_023553655.1 Myrmecobius fasciatus
AAAGACAAACAGGAAAATCTAACTTGATAATACTTTTAAAAACAATTTTATTTTTAATTTATGGCATAAAACAAGCATTTTCATAACATAATACAACAACAACAACAAAAAGAGATGATTGCATTTAAAACTGTGAATCCATTATGTATAATGCTATTTTTAAAAAATATGTATTAAAGTTATCATGTAAATTTCTTTTGTCTTTCCTTCCCACCTCCTGTACCCTATCGATAGCTACCATTAGACACAAATAGGTATATATGTATAAAATCATTTTACATATATTGCTATTTATCAGTTCTTTGCAGGATGCAGATAGTGCCTTCCTTCATATGTCCTCATGCAGTTCATAATAGTCAAAATGACTTAATCACTCAAAGTTGTCCTTAAAACAGTTTTGGTGTTACTGTATACAATGTTCTCTTGGTCCTATTCAATATGCTCTTTGTTATTTCATGCAAGTTTATCCATGTTTTTTCTAAGATAATTAAACTGATCATGTCTTATAGCATAATTGTTTTCCATCGCAATCATATACCGCAACTTGTTCAGCCATTCCCTAATTGATGGACATCCTCACAATTTCCTGTTCCTTGCCATCACAAAGAAATCTGCTATAAATATTTTAGAACATGTAGGTTTAAGGGCAGCTAGGTAGTGTGCAGTGGATAGAATACCAGTTCTGAAGTCAGGAGGACCTGAATTAAAATCTGACCTCAAACACTTAACACTTCCTAGCTATGTGACCCTGGGCAAATCACTTAATCCCAACTGCCTCAGGAAAAAAAAAAAAAAAAAGAGCAGGTAGGTTCTTTTCCCTTTTCCCTCATCATCTTTAGAAAAAGACCTAGCAGTGCTATTAATGAGTCAAAGGGTATAGGCAATTTCGTAACTCTGTAGGTATAATTCCAATTTTTTCTGCAAAATGTTTGGAGCAGTTCACAGTTCCACCAACAATAATTCAGTATCTCAATTTTTCCATATCTCCTCCAACATTTGTCACTTTCTCCTTTAATCAATTTAGTCAATTGATAGTTACAAAATGACATCTCAAGATTGTTTTCATTTGCATGTTATTGATCAAAAATCTATGGCATTTTTTATGACTATAAATTTCTTTGATTTCTTTATCTGCAAACTGCCTGTTCATATTCTTTACCCATTCTTACAGATTAGACGGACTTCTTTATATATTTGACATATAAGCCCTTTATCTAAGAAAGTGTGTGTAAATTTTTCCCCCAATTTCCTATTTTCCTTATAATCTTAGCTACTTTTGTCTAAAAAAACTTTATAATTTAATATAATTGAAATTATCCATTTTACACTTCACCCTGCTTTCTTTTCTTTATTCATAAATTGTTTAGCTATCCTTAAGTTTGATACATAATATGTTCCATGTTCTGCAAATTGTCTTGTAATCTAGTTTATATCTAAGACGTATCCATTTTGATCATATGCTGCAAACTATTGGTCTATATCCAATTTGTTCCAGACTGTTTTCTAGTTTTCCCAACAATTTTTTTTCAATAATGCATTCTCATCTCCAAAACTTCAGTCTTTATACTTGCTAACCATAAAGTTACTACACTCATTTGCTGCTGTAAATTCTGCTATTTTATCCTGTTCTACTGTTATACAGTTCCATTTCTTAGACAGCCTCAGACAATTTTGGTAATTATGGACATAATATAGTTTAAGATCTGGTACCTGCTTAACCTCCTTTCTTACAATTTTGTTTATTAATTCCTTTGTTAATCTTGACTTTTTATTCTTCCAAATGAATTTATTATTATTTTCTAGCTCAATAATTTTTGGTAATTTTAGTTGAAATGGCATTGAATATGTAGGTTATTTTAGGTAAAATTATAATTTTGATTATGTTGGTCCCAACTAAACCCATACACAATGAATATTTCTCCAATTATTTAATCTGATTTTATTTATATAAATTTTTAAAAAACATTTTTGTTCATATGGTTCCTGCATTTGTTTTGGTAAATATTTTAATACTCTATAATTATTTTAAATGAAATATCTCTTATTATCGCTTCTTATTGTGTTCTGTTTTAGATACATAAGAATGCTGATGATTTTTGTGGATTTATTTTATATCCTGCTATTTTGCTAAAATTATGAATTGTTTCAACTAACTTTTTAATTATCTTTGTTATTTTCTAAATATATCATTATGTTATCTGCAAAAAGAGATAGTTTGATCACCTTATTCCCTATTCTGATTTATTTTATTCTTTGCCTTCTCATTGCTATTTCTAGGATTTCCAATACTGTATTGAATAATAGTGTGTATCTTTCACACCTGATCTTACTGAGGTTTTTAACTTATTCCCTTTACAGAAAATGCTTGCAGATATTCTTAAGTAATTTTTATCAACTTAAGGAAAAATCTATTTATATCTATAATTTCTTAATTTTTTTATTGAATTAAATACAAAATAAGAAAACAAAACATTGTCTTGTGCCCAGCAGAACATGGGGGGGGGGGAATTAAAAATATATAACAATACGTTTCCATTTCAAGAAAGCATATATAATAATAGAAGAAATTATTTTCATGAGTATTCATCTTTCCTTTGCTTCCTTGTAGGTAATTCTTTTATCCTTTGATGTGTCCTTTTTACTTTATTCTTTTTTCCTCTTTCAGCACACACACACACACACACACACACACACACACACACACATATACACACAAAAATATATATTCACACCCATCACCCACACATATATATATATATGAATGTACACACATATATATATATATATATACACACAAATATGCCCCCTATACATGTGTGTATATATGGACATATTCATATATAAACATGCATCTAAAATAATATTTAAAATAATTAAAACAATATTAAAACACCTTTCTATCCCCCACTTTATCCATTATCTCTTGCCCATTAATCTACATACCTTGTCCCACTGCCATAAATCTATACATACTTCTATACCTTGCCTTATATTATTCCCTTCTCCCATCCTTCCCACCTTATTTCTTTATAGATTTTTGGGAGGCGCTATATCTTTCATGGTATATATGTAATATTGACTACTTAACCCATTCCCAATGTGAATAGGTTTTCAAAACTACCAGCCTTCCACCCCCCTCTAATGCCTCTGTGTCTAATCTTCTTCTGTACCTCATTTGTATAACATCATTACTATTTTTACCTTTTCCTAGTTTTGCTTTTTAGAGTCAGATCAAATTCAACTCTGCCCTAATTTTTCTTGTGAGATTTTTATTTACTGATGTTATTCTTAAACATATGGAATACATTTCCATGTAAAAAACATAAATGACTTTGTCCATGTTGCATTTCTTGTAATTAATCTTTAATACTGGCTCTCATATGTTAAATTTTCTATTAAGTTCCAGTCTGGTTGATTCAAAGTTCTGCAAGTTCATTGAATGTCCATTTTTTTTTCATTCCATATTAAGAATAATTTTGCTGGATATGATATTTTTGGCCCCAGGCCTAATTCTTTTAATTACCAGTATATATGATACCAGGACCTATGACCTTTTATTATGGCTTCTCATATGTCCTATACAATTACAATTTTAATTGCAATGCCAGTGTATTTGAATTGATTTTTTCTAGTTTCTTGCAAAATTTTCTCTTTAATCTGGAATTTCAAAATTTAACAATTACTATGTATTTTCCACAAAGAATCTCTTTGAGATGGTGATTGGTGGATTTTTTCTATTTCTACTTTCCCTTCATGTTCTGTCACTCCAGGACAATTTTTTTTTGGATTATTTCTTGCATTATTGTATCAAGGTTCTTTTTTGGTCACAGCTTTCTAATAGTACAATTATTCTTATGTCTTTTCTTGATTTGTTCTCCAGATTTGTTGTTTTTCTCATAAGATGTTTCATATGCTGTTCTATTTTTTCATTCTTTATATTTTGTTTTGTTATTTCTTGGTCTCATAGCTTCATTGGCTTTCCCTTGCTTAATTCTAATTTTCAAAGAATTATTTTCTCATTTAAGACTTTGTATCTCCTTTTCTAGTTGGTTAACTTCCCCTCCCCAAAATCTTCTTGTTTTTTGTTAGTTTTTTCTCAATCTTTCTCACTTGACTTTTGAAGTCTTTTTTCAGTTCTTTTATAAATTATGTCTGGACAAGTAACAAATGTTACTCTTTAAGATGGAAGAAGCTTTTTTTTTTTTTTTTTTTTTTACTTCATTATCCTCCTCTGAAGATGAATCCCATTCTTCCATATTCTTACTATGTTTCTATGGTTGGGCTCTTTCTTCTTTGCCTGTTCATTTTTTTTTTTTTTTTAATAAGAATTTATAGTGTAAGCACCTCTAAGCACCAGTACCAGGTGGTAAGCACCACCTGGGGTGGGAGGATGGCTACACTAGTATCACTTCAGTTCTCCTTTCTGACCTGGAAGCCCAATCCAAAAGCTCCATGTTCCTACAAATGGCCACAGCCAGCAGCTTCCCTGCTCCACTGCCTATGCACTCATCAGTGTGCTGGTTCCTTCCCTCTCAGGGCCATGTCTCAGCACAGCTGGGTCTGATATTCCTAATTTTTTTCCAGAAGTTCCCTCGATCTTCTCAGACTCAGTATCCCTACTCACACATTGTCAGGGAGGTGGAAGTTTCTATAGTTCAGACTGAAGCTCCAGCCTAACCCAGCTAGACTCAGGGCACCAGCTGGCAGTTTCTGGGGAGCTATTTTGGAAGTATTTGCACCTCATACAGGTTAAGCACGATTCTGTTGTTTTTCTTCTGGGTTGTCCCAACAGGACCCCATATCTGCCCCAAGCCTTCCTTGTTTTTCACAAAAAGAATAACAAAATCATATATATATATATATATCCTGCCATATTAAGCGACTAATCACTTTTGTTTGAACTTTAGGAGATTTGATTCATTCCCAAACGTCTCTTTTCTGGGCAAAACTCTTTCTCTGCATTCCAAACCTTCCCAGGCTTCCATATAAGCTTTCTTTGCAATGATTAAGGATGGAAAAAGTTGTTCTTACCTTGTTGACATCTCTGTAGATTCAGATTGCGATCAGTGGGTATGCTTCTCTTTACTTGTGGAGTAAACAACACAATACCTCTGTGAAAGAAACAGCTATAGACACTCAAACCAGGGCGGGAAATTATGTCAGAGACTGGACAAAAAAGTTAAAATATTTATTACAAGGGGGAGGAGCTTCCCAGGAAACGAGAAAAGATATAATGGGAACTGAGAAAGTGTGGAACTAGAGACTAGGAAGACCTTGTGGGAAGAGGTATGTGTTTGTTGGGTGGGAGAGAGAGGTGTGTGTGTGTGTGTGTGTGTGTGTGTTTTGGGGGAGAGGAAAGGCTTAACTAGAGAGGTTTATGTGTGTGTGTGTTTTGGGGGCAGGGGGAAGGCTTAACTAGAGGTGTGTGTGTGTGTGTGTGTGTGTGTGTTGTATTGGAGGGAGAGAGATGGCTTGACCAGAGCAGAAAGTCCTAAGCCTAAACAGATACTTTGTTGGGAAGAGAGATAGTTTAAAGTAGAAGAGGAAAGAACTGAAGAAGATAGGAGCCGGAGCAGAAAACAAGATTAAATACAAAAAAAGAATAAAAAGGAACTGATATATAACAACTTACCCTCAATTCCTAGTTGTTTCAATCCGTTGCAGACTTTGTTCAGAGCTGTCTGCTGGGCTCTGGATCTAAGCAGAAAGGGAAAGAACTAGAAAAAACTGTAATTTTCCTACGTAACATAGCACTTTCAGTTTCATTTCTTTAATCACCTCAGTACCCATTTTTTCCTTTTACACTGCTCCATTGTTTTCCCCACTTTTATGTCAGAGCTCTTCCTCAGCATTGACCAAGCTTTAAAGTAATAAGTAAAAATAGATTTTAAGGCTCAGAGCTAAGTCAGTTGTCTAAGTATTCAGATCCTGTGCAGAGAGAACGGCAATGAGTTCTACTGCTTGCTCAGTGTGGGAACGGTATTCTCGAGTTGTCTTGGCTCCTGTGTAGAGCACAAAATATAAAACACTGTATCAGAAGTTAGGAAAACAAGTTCATTTCTGGTTCTGCCATATTATTTACTTATGTAACATCAACTAACACTCCATATTTCCAGGATCAATCCCTAATAAGATTAGTCCCTGTTTCTCTCCTTCGTTCCCCACCCTCCCTCTCATTTCTTTGTCATTGGGGTTACATGACTTTCCCAGCTTCAGTAAGTGTTAAGTTTCTGAGGTTGCATTTGAACTACAATCATCCCGACTCGGGGGCTAGTGCTCTATCTACCGAGTCCTGACTTTCTTTTAAAGGAAAAGAAGCACCTATATTAATTAATAACTTACATAAGTAAATATGTGGCAATCAGAATTAAATTACATTTCCTAACTCCTTGTACAGTGTTTTATATATTTCCTTCTTTGAAATTATGTGTCTGACACTTTTTCATGTAATATTCTTATATAAAAGAATTTTAAGTGCTTTTCTCCAATTCGGAAATCTAAATAACTTTAACAAGGACTCAATATTGGAAAAAATTACAGATTTACAAAGGGAGTGTATTAAATCTCTATTTGAACATTACACAATTGAAAAATATAAAGAGAATAAAATAGTAACACCCTTTTTAAACTTACATGATTTGCTTTCCAATAAACACGGGAGGTATGTACTATTATTATCTCCATTTTATAGATGAGGAAACTGAGACAGAGAGAAATGTCTGAGGCCAGATTTGAACTTGGTCCTTATTGACTCCAGGTTCACTACAATTTGTAGCAGATCTTTTCTCTGAGTAACTACCCAAGAACATAGTAGGGGCAATAGGCTCTTGTAGTCAGGTCAAATTTATAAGGCTACAAATCATTTCCCGATTGATATATGGTCAAAGGATATGAACAGTCAATTTTCAGATGAAGAAATTAAAGCTATAGTCATATGAAAAATGCTTTAAATTACTATTGATTAGAAAAATGAAAATTAAGACAACTCTGTACTATCTCACACCTATTGGATTGAGTGTTTGTTATTGTTTATTCTTAAAAAGGATCATGACATCAGGGAAGTGATGCCCTGACATGCAAGTGAATTGGACTGTGCAAGGTCACCTGCCTCTCTTTACTCTCCAGATCAAGACAACTGGAGATGACCCTGGACATGTTAAGTGTCTGAGACCAGATTTGAACTGAGGTCCTCCTGAATTCAGGGCTGATGCTCTATCAACTGTGTTACCTAGCTGCCCCCCCTGGCCTTTTTAAGGTAAGTCTTCAACAGGTATCAGTCTGACTGAGGCTTTACCCATTCAGTGATTAAAATTAGGTAGCAACTGAAGCAAAGAATCTCCTCTTTAGCCTAGTCCAAAAAAAAAATCTAAATGAATAAATGAATGAATGAATGAATGAATGAATTTGGAGTGGGACCCTCAGGATTTCTGGCCAAGCATAAATGACCACTATTTATATTCAATTTGAGTTATTCAGGACCCAAACAATGACCAAATGGGACTTGACCTATTGGTGGCCAATCAGAATCAGATTGCTTTTGGTTTAAGGCCTGGTCCTTAAGAAAGAAATCTAGCCATTAAACCCCAAGATATCTTGGGAGGATTCAGAAGTGCAAAAAGGAAAAAATGCTAAGATGATAAAAAAATGATAAATGTTTGAGGGGATGTGGGAAAATTGGGACACTAGTGTTGGAGGACGTCTAAAAAAAAGGGGGATATGTTAGGGCCAAAGATTTTGGGGAAGAAGCTTGTCCTTGAATTAAGGCTCAAAGGGTGTGGTTTGTGATTCCCTTGAGAAACAGGAGACCCAGGAGGTGTCCTGGAGATTGCTATTAATGGGTTTCATTATAATGACTATGGCTGTTTTAAGTGATCTGAGGAAGTGCTCTGTTGAGAACCACACCTTTCAGCTGATGGATGGGTGTGGGCCTATGGACAAAGGGTGTGACCTCAGTGGGGGAAGGAAAGGAGGCAAAGAGGAGGGGTCAGGAGATTGAGGAGACTAGGGGTCCGGAGATGAGGAGAGGTAAGACTAGGAGGAGGTACTAAGCAAGGGGCAAGGCCTAGGAGGCGAGGCTAGCCTAGGAGAGGAGAGAAGATATAAGTTAGGCTGGTGGTAAGGGAAGGAGGCGCGGCAAATGGAGAACATGGAGACAATGGGGGCTGAATAAAGAAGCACCATGATCTACATTCCTCTGGCTCAACTCTTCTTGGTGACCAGGCATTGGGCCTGGCCATGTGCGAAACAAAGCTCTGGAGATGAGAAGTCCTGCTGCCCTTAGGTAATTTAACACTAGTATAATGTTTGTGGAATTGTAAATTGATCTAAACATTCTGGACAACAATATGGAACTATGTCCATAGGACTATAAATCTGTCCATACCCTTTAATTCAGTAGTGCTACTCTTGGGTCTGTATCCCATAGAGATAATAAAAGAGGGGAAAGGACCCACATGTACAAAAATGTAATAGCTCTTTTTGTGGTGACAAGAAACTGGGAATCAGTAGGCTGCCTATCAACTAAGGAAGAGCTGAATAAACTGTGGTATATGAATATAATGGAATATTATTATTCTATAAGAAATGATAAGCAGATAGACTTCAGAAAGCCTGGAAAGATTTATATGAATTGATACTGAGTGAAAATGAGAAGATCCAGGAGAACATTGTACACAGAAATAGCAACATTGTGTGATGATCAACTATGATTGACTTAGGTCTTCTCAGGAATTCCAATAGACTATTGATGGAAAATGCTGACCACAACTGGAGGAAGAACTATGGACTCTGAATGCAGATCCAAGTATATTATTTTCACTTTTTGTTTATTTTTTCTCATGGTTTTTCTGTTTTGTTTTGATTTTTCTTTCACAACATGACATAGGGAAATGTGTTAAAATGATTGTATATGTATAACCTATATCAGATTGCTTGCTATCTTGGGGAGAGGTAGAGAAAAAGAGAGAGAGAAAAACTTGGAACTCAAAATTTTACAAAAAAAGAACCTTGAGGACTATTTTTACATGTACTTGGAAAAAATAAAATACTATTAAATAAAAAAAAAGAAGCCATAGTTTTAGTCTCTGTACTCTATTATCTTGTGTATGTCACATATTTATAGAAAGATACAGGTCCTGGACCAGGGCTTTAGAATAAGTATATAAAAAGCCAGAGCCTTTGAGAAAAAAAGCTCTAATTGATCTTTTTAAGGTGAGGCTCTTCCAAAACTGACTATATGGTTCTAAGGCTGAAAAAGACTGATTAGTAGAGTAATGAGATGTTGAGTATGTCTAAATATCAGTTCAGAGCCAATTGTTAAACATTTATCAGTACATAATTGATGTTCTGTATGAAATTAATCACAAAAATTATTGTAGTTATATCCTACCTTCACCCTAAAATGAAATTTTAATAAAAAACATTTAGAAAACTTTTTTTCTGTGTTGGGCTATGAATGATAGACTACCATGTTACATGTGTCACAACGCAGAAAGCTTGAACATAGATGAACAGTTTAGTGCTATAGTCAAATTAAACTCCCAACAAAGTTAATCTGGCATATATTTGATGATATGCCTAATTGCTATTGTTCTACATGGTAATTAGGCATAAATGAGAAGCAGTTCATGTAAATGACTATAATTAGTATGACTTTTATGAAGCCAAAGTAAATGGTTATGTTTTTTTCTCTTCAATTTTTCAGTGTCTAAAAATGGCATCAATGCAGATTGTTTTCTTTAATACCATGTAGTTTCTTTTTTCTTTTCAATCTGCATTATATGGACACTACATTCAGTAAACAAAAAAAATTTTGGATTATCTCCCTTCCCCACCACCACACTAATTCTTTTTCCTTTCCAACAATCAGATGTATCTTTTGGAGGTTTTGTTGCATATCTTTGCAACCTATCCCTCATATAGAAAGACCAGCCCTTTATGATTTTAAGTTATAGGTGTGGTATAACTAGTGATATATACCCTTAGTATCTTCTTAGTTCTGCTCTGGTCTGTTTTTGTTATGAGGTGAGGCATTCACAAATCATTGAACATTTAACAAAGGGGGAGACTTACTTTGCCCTGGTAGTAAGAATATAAAACAAAGATATAGTCAATACTTATCTTCTCTGGAATGCCCTCCCTTTTTGTCTCTATCTTGAAATATGTCGAATCAATATTGTGTGGTCTCAACCCCTCATCAAGTCTGAGAGTCCTCTATGTTAGGTTAAGTTGCATAGGAGGAGAAAGCTGCTTCAAAAATGTCAGGGAATCTGCATCAGATCTATAAACTTTGTGTTATGTAGATAGCTCTGTTAGTATGTGTTGGAGTGAGGTCCTGAAAAAGGGAGATGTAATGTGGAGGAGTGAGAGCTAGAGAAGCAACCAGGAAGATAGATCTGTGATATGGTAGCATAGGTTCCAAGGTTTAGAATTGTGGCTGGGAAAATTGGATTACTTTCAAACTCCCAACAAAATTAATCTGGCATATTCAATTCAATTCAACTTAATTGGTCAAACAATTATAAGTATATGGAATATTATGACTACTAAAGATGAAAAGTGACAGTTTCTTCTCTTTAAGAGCTTAATGTTAAATAGAACATATATAGTTAAAACACCTAACTACTACTTCATCCCTACCAGATTCTTGTTATAGACCTGGGAAAGTAACTTCATAGATAATTGGATCTTCACCCAATACACAGAATCTTTAATTTTCCTGGTCTGGAAGGGGCTCAGTAACTTCAATCTAGAAGCAAATACTGGATAGTTAAGAAAACTCACAGAGTATTTCCTAAAACATCAATATGTTCATTTTGTGAGACTCCACTGGAGGAGCACTACCATGACAACTTCCTGTTAAACTAGTTCCTCAAAAAAAAAAAAAATTAAAAAAATAAAAATTAAAAAAAAAAATAAACTAGTTCCTCAGTTCTAATAATATAGTCTCATGGCCTAAAGTATAAACAGCATGTCCATAATACTTTCTTCTGAACTTTGTTATTCTACTTATATTTCTTTCCATTTCATTGGCAATGCAGTTTATTCACTGCTTCTCCCTGTTGGGAAATTTCTTACTGTGGGCTCTTTGAGAACTCAGGAAGAATCCTCCCTACTGTCAGGACCACATATGTAGAGATCAAATAAAGATAGCAGTTGAAATAAATGAAAAATAAATTTGTTAGTTTGTGAAGGAAGATTGGGGCACTTAGGTGGCATAGTCAATAGAGTGCCAGTCCTGAAGTCAGGAAAACCTCAGTTCAAATCTTCCTTCAGATACTTGCTAGCTTTATGATTTTGGGCAAATCACTCATACCAGTTTGTCTCACTTTCCTTAATTGTAAAATGAGCTAGAGAAGGAAATGGCAAACTGCTCCAGTATCTATACCAAGAAAACCATAAATGGGCTCTGGAAGAGCCAGACATGACTGAATGACAGTATTTTAGTTCCCCTACCCCCCAATTAGAAGTCAAGAAAATTTTTAGCATTAATTTTTACAAAATTTTAAGTTACCAAATTTTTTTCCTTTTCTCCCATTCCTTCCCTCTTTCAAAGACTCTAAACCATGTAGGTTATATATGTGCTATCATGTAAAACATATTTCCAAATTAGTCACACTTGTAAAAAAGGCAAAGATCAAAAGGGAAAAAAAAGAGAAAGAATAAGGAAATATATATAAAAAAACATATCCTTCAATCTGCAAAGTCCATTGACTTTTTTAAAAAATATTTTTCTTCAGTTGCATTTAAAATGATTTTTTACATTTGTTTTAAAAATTTTGGGATTCTAGGTTATCTTCCTTATCCTCACCCCTAATTAAGAAACCATGTGTGAAGGTATGCAAAACATTTTCATAAAAGTCAATTAAATGGACTGAATGAATGAATTGAATGAAAATGAAAATAACCCTGAAGAAAAAAATAATTTAAAAAGAGAGATATAGAGAAAGAGAGAATGCTTCAATCTGTATTCAGACACAACTCTTTCTTTGGGCATGGATAGGATTTTTCATCATAAGTCCTTCAGAATAGTCATGGATGTTTGTACTACTCGAAGTAGCAAAGTCATTCACAGTTGGTCATCCCAGAACATTGCCATTACTTTATATACAATACATTTCACTTTTCTTGAGTTCATGGAGGACTTTCCAGGTTGTTGTTGCATTTTTTTTTCTGAGAGCTCCTACTCATCATTTCCCCTTAGAAAAATTACTTTCCATCTCAAACACATATCACAGTTTATTAAACCATTCCCCAATTGATGGAATCTCAATTTCCATTTTTTTGCCTTGAGAATTGCTATGAACATATATTTTTTACATATAAGTCCTTTTCTGTTTTGTCTTTTCATAATCTCTTGGTATTCATGCCTAGTATTGGTATTGTTTGGTCAAAGGATATGCATGGTTTATAGCCCTTTGGGTACAGAACATATCTTTTGATCATTTATCAATTGGGGCATGGCTTTTTTAATTTTAATTTTTTAAAATAAATTTGATTCAGTTCCCTCTATGTTTGAGAAATGAGACTTTCTCAGAGAAACTTGCTTCAAAAATTTTTATTACTATTGCTATTGCTAACTATATTTCCCCCCAATTACTTTCTTTTTCCTGTCACCTTGTCTCTCCTCAAAAGTGTGTTGGTACTAACCACTCCTCTCTCCCAATAATCCCTCTCTTTTATTACCCTCCCTCCTTTCCTGTATCTCATTCTTCTCCCATTTTCCTGCAAAGTAAAGTATAAACAGCATGCCCATAATACTTTCTTCTAACTTTGTTATTCTACTCATATTTCTTTCCAGTTCAGTGGCTATGCAGTTTATTCACTTCTTCTCCCTGTTGGGAAATTCCTTACTGTGGGCTTTTTGAGTACTCAGGAAGAATCTTACCTACTGTCAGGACCACATGAGTAGATCAAATAAAAGTAATAGTTGAAATAAAAGAAAAAAAATATACCTTATTGAGCATGTGTGTTATTTACTTTTTGAGCCAATTTTGATGAGAATAAGGTTCACTCACTCACCCTCTTTCCTTACTCCCTTCCTCCCCACTTATCTCTTTCCTGTTCTCCCAATACATTCCTCTCTCATCCTTTAATTTCATAATTAAAAAAAGATATTATCTCCTTTTATTCAACTTACACCTGTGCCCTCTGTCGATATATACTACTTCTAACTGAAATAATAATGAGAAAGTTCTAATGAGTTGCAACTAACATCCTTCCATGTAGGGATGTAAACAGATAAACTTATTAAATCTCTTATGACATCACTTTCCTGGAATCCATATATTCTTTATTTAATTATGGATAACATCTTCCTTTGTGAGTTCTTTGTACTTGTCTTGGATCATTGTGCTGCTGAGAAGAGCAGAGTTGATCATAGTTGATCATCATACAATGTTGCTGATGCTGGGTACAATGTTTTCCTCATTCTGCTCATTTCACTTTGTATCAGTTCATACAAATCTCTTCAGGTTTTTCTCAAAATCTGCTGCTTCATCATTTCTTATTGCACAATAAGATTCCATTACATTCATGTACCACAGCTTGTTCAGCCATTTCTCAATTGATTCTCTCAATTTCTAATATTTTGCCATCACAAAAAGAGCTGCTTTAAATATTTTTACATATTTAGATTCGTTTCTTTTTTTTGTGATCTCTTTGGAACACAAATAGCAATTTCAAAGAATTTGGTTTGGTTGCCCTTTGGTTATAGTTCCAATTTTTCTCTAGAATAATTGGATCAGTTTACATCTCTACCAAAAGTGCATTAGTGTTCAAATTTCCCCATATTTTTTCCCATTTTTATTACTTTCCTTTTTAAAAAAAATATTAATCTGATAAGTGTGAGGTGCATCCCAGAGTTATTTTAATTTTCTTTCTCTAACAAAAGTGATTTGGAGAACTTCTTTATATGCTTATAGATAGTTTTAATTTGTTTATCTGAAAACTATCTGTTCATTTGGCATTTATCAATTAGGGGATGGCATGGATTCTTCTAAATTAGATTCTGTTTTTTTTAAAATATATGTGAGAAATAAAGGCTTTATCAGATAGATACACTTGCTTCCCAGCTTTCTGCTCTCCTAATTTTGTTTGTATTGCTTTTGTTTGTATAGAAGCTTCTTAATTTAATATAATCAGAAGTATCTATTTTGTATTTTTAAATTTTCTCTATTTCTTGTTTGTTATGAATTTTTCCTTCCTGAAGATTTGATTATTTTTTGTTTTTCCAATTTATGATGTCACCATTTGTGTTTAAATCTTGCACCCACTTTGACCTTGTATTAGTATATAGAATGAGATATTGATCTATACTTATTTTCTGTCCTTTTGATTTCCAGTTTTCCCAAAAGGTTTTCTCCAATAGTGAGTTCTTATCCCCAAAGCTGGGATCATCTGTATCCCTTCTGCCTCTTTAATTAAATTCTGCTCCTTAACTTGCCTTGCTATTACTTAATCTCCCCCTACTCATGGATTCCTCCCTTGTCTTCTTCCTGAACCCTTTGCTTTGTCCTCTGTCCATCCATCCCCATTTATTTCTTTATAGATTTTGGAGGTTGCTATATCCTTAATGGCATATATGTAGTGTTGCGTATTTAACCCATTCCTGATGTGAGTAAATTACAAAGCTATGAGCCTTCCTCCCTCTTCTAATGCTTCTGTGTCCATTCTTCCTCTGTACTTCATTGTGTAACATAATTACTATTTTCATCCTAACTCTGCCCCAATCTTTCTTTAGAGCTACTCTTTTGTTGATGTGAATCTTAAACATATGCTCTATATTTTCCATGTTAAAAAAATAAACAATTTGTCCATGTTGAGTTCTTTGAATTTGATCTGTTATATTGGCTCTTATATGTTAAATTTTCTATTAAATTCAGGTTTGGTCCTGAAAACCTACAAGTTTGTTGAATGTCCATTTTTACAATTTGTGATATTTTTGGCCTCAGGCCTAGTTCTTTTGATTGTTGGTAGATATGATTCCATGATCTTTTATTGTGGCTGCAAAGTCTTATACAATTCTAATTGTAACTCCAATATATTGGAATTTTTTTTGTTTGTCTGTTTCTTGCAAAATTTTCTCTTTAATCTGAGGTTCAAAATTTGGCAATAATATTCTTATGTATTTTTTTTAAAAGAGTCTCATTGAAGTGGTTATTGGTGGATTTTTTCTATTTCTATTCTCCTCTCATGTTTTATCACTCCAGAACAATTTTCTTGGATTATTTCTTGCATTATTGTGTCAAGGTTCTTTTTTTTTTTTTTTTTTTTTTTTTTGTTTAAAACTTTTAAGCAGTCCAATTATTTTTATATTTTTCTCTTCTTGATTCCTTCCTCTCTCTACTTTCATCCTTTCCCTATTCATCATTTTTTTCTATTTGCCATCTCCCCTGATCTGCTCTCCTTTCTATCAGTCTCCACCCTATCCCATTTACTTATTATTTTCCCCTCCTACTTTCTTGTCAGGTAAGACATTTATATATTAAACTTATTGTGCATATTATTCCCTCTTCAGGTCAATATTGTTGAAAGTAAGGTGCAAGCGATGCTCATCAACCTTCTTCCCATATTCTCTCCACTAAAATAGATTTTTGCACCTCTTCATGTAAGATAATTTACATCATTTTACTTCTCCCTTCCTCCTGTACCTCATATACTCTTCTTTTTTATCCTTTAATTTTTGTCACTCCCTCAAATTCATTTTATGCTCATATCCTGTGCCTATGTGTATTCCTTCTAGGTGTAAATGATACACACACACACACACACACACACACACACACACACACACACACACAAGAATTACAGATACAATCTTCCCATATACAGATTTAAACCATTTGCCTCTATTAAATCCTTTTTGTTTCCTCACCCCCTTTAACCTATTTATGGTTCTCTTGGGTCTTGATATAGGTCGTCAAATTTTTGGTTTAATTCTGGTCTTCTTATGAAAGTTTGAAATCCTTTTATTTCATCGAATGACCATTTTTTCCTTTGGTGTATCATGTTTAATTTTGTCACGTAAGTGATTCTTGGTTATAGTCCTAGCTCCTTTGCCTTCTGGAATATTGTGTTCTATGACCTGTGAACCTTTAATGTGTTAGCTGACAAATCCTTTGTAATCCTAATTGTGATTCCCTAGTATCTGAATTGTTTCTTTCTTGTCATTTAAAGTATTTTTTACTTGACCTGATAGTTCTGAAATTTGACTATAATGTTCCTTGGAATTTTTATTTTGGGATCTTTTTCTTGAAGTAATCAGTGCATTCATTCAGTAACAATTTTGTCCTCTGATTCCAGGATATCAGGACAGTTTTCCTTGGTAATTTCTTGAAATATGTTGTTCAGGTCCTTTTGATTATGACTTTCAGGTACTCTAGTAATTCTTAAATTGTCTTTCCTGGATCTATTTTCTTTCTTTCTTTTTTTTTTTATTAAAGCTTTTTATTTGTATAACATATGTATGGGTAGTTCCCCAGCACTGATCTTTACAAAGCTTTCCATTACAAATTTTACCACCAGTCCCCTCCCCTCCCCTAGATGGCAGGAAGTCCACTACATGTTAATAATGTTGAAATACTTGACAAGTTGTGCAAGAAAAATCCTGTCTACAAGAAAAAAAAAAAGAAAATCAGAGAAAGGAAACACAATGCAAGCAAACATCAATAGAGATCATGAAAATGTTACGTTGTGGTCCATATTTCATATCCCTCTCTCTGGGTGTATATGGTCTTCTTCAGTAAACAATTGGAACTGGTTTGAGACAATTCTTTGTTGCAGAGAGCCATGTCCATCAGAATTGATCATCATGTAATATTATTGTTGCTGTGTATAATGATCTCCTGGTTCTGCTCGTTTCACTCAGCATCAGTTCATGCAAGTCTCTCCAGGCCTCTCTGAAATCATCCTGCTGGTCGTTTCTTACAGAGCAATAATATTCCATAACATTCATATACCATAATTTATTCAGCCACTCTCCAATTGATGGGCATCCCTTCAGTTTCCAGTTTCTAGCCACTACAAAAAGGGCTGCCACAAACATTCTTGCACATGTGGGTCCCTTTCCCTCCTCTAAGATCTCTTTGGGATATAGGCCCAGTAGAAACACTGCTGGGTCAAAGGGTATGCACAGTTTGATAACTTTTTGAGCATAGCTCCAAATTGCTCTCCAGGATGGTTGGAGTGGATCTATTTTCTAGGTCAGTTGCATTTTACAATTTCTTCTGTTTTTTCAGTTTTTCCTCATTTTTTGACTGAATCTTAATATCTCATAAAGTCATTAGCTTCCAATTGCCAAATTCTGATTTTTAAGGTATTGCTTCCCTCAGTTAGCTTTTGTACTTTTTTCCCATTTGGTCAATTCTATTTTTAAGCAATTTTCCAAATTGTAGACTTTTTTCCCATAATTTCTTTTGCATCATTCCCATTTTGCTTCCCATTTTTCTTCTATGTGTCTTATATGATTTTAAAGTTCCTTTTTTAGTTTTTCCATGAATTCTTTCTGGCCTTGAAACAACTTCTCTTTTTTCCTTGTGGTTTTTCTTATAATTGTTTTGACATTATTGTCTTCCAAGTTTGTATCAGGCTAAACCACAATTCTATGTGTTTAGTTTTTTGTTGAGTTGTTGTTTTTTCACATCTTTTTGAGGGTGATTGTGGTGATGGAGCTTTTTTCTTTTCTCATAAATTTGAGCTCTGCTCCCAGGATGGAAGGAATACTTTCTCAGGTTTCTTGTGCCAGGGGCTATAAGCCCTGGCTGTTTACCTGGTGCTGTACTGATGCTGCTATGAGGCCCAGGGAGACTCCTGGTATCTGGTTATGCCATGAGCAGGTAGAATGCAGGTTGACTAGTATTACTGGAGACAGTAGAAATTTGGAACTTACCTGATGCTGAACTGGGGTACTAGTTGGTGTGCTGAGGCCTGGCGGGATTTTTCTGCACTTTTCTGTATAGAGAAGTATGTGGCAGTCTGGCAGTGGAGGATGCCTGCCTATCATAGGCTGTACAGAAGCATGTGGAGGCCTGGCTGCTGGAGGATGCCTACTGGCCAGGGACTATGCCAAAGTCCATGGTGATCCAGCTTCTGGAGAATGCCTGCCCACCTGGGCTACACTGAAGTACCTGCTGATTCCCAGAGCTGAAGGCATATGGATGGTCCTGATGTTGGTGTCTGCCTACTTCACTGAGGCTCAGGATCTCCTACTGGTTTGTAGAGGTGGAGTTTGCTGCTGGCCCATGGGGAAGCTTCCCATCAGGATTGTGTTCCTCCTCCCTTATTTGGTTGCTAGTCCCTTCCTGCTAACTTTCTAAATTTTCTGAGCTAAAATTGTTTCACTCTAACTCCTTATTAATTCTTTCTCTCTGGGATTTGTTTGGTGTCTCTGTTTAATGGTTTTCAAAAGGTGAACATCAATATGACTTAATAGCAACAGATGTCATGCACAAGCTGTAATTTTTCTTCTTTCAGGGTAGCTAGATGGTCGATAGGATGCCAAGCCTAAAATCTGAAAGACTCATCTTCCGGAGTTCAGATCTGATCTCAGATACTTACTAGTTGTATGACCCTGGGCAAGTTACTTAACCCTGTTTGTCTCAGTTTCTTCATTTACAAAATAAACTAGAGAATAAAATGACAAACCACTCCAGTATCTTTGCCAAAACACACACACACACACACACACACACACACACACCAAAAAATAAAAACAAATAAAACCAAAACCCAGAAATCCTCTAAATGTGTTCAGAGAGTCAGACAAAACTGAGACTACTGAATAAGAAGAAGATTGGTTAGTGGTTGAAGCTTCAGCTTTTTAGGATACAGATTGGGTTTTCATAAATTTTTCACAGTAACAGAGTACACAGCCAAAAATGACATTTCATAGAAGAAAGTAAAGACAGGGGCATAGGCATCATTCAAGCCTTGGATTTATGAGAGTTCTAAAATTTACATTAAAAATCAAACTTTGTTCTAAAAAACATATTGTTATATGGTCAATCTGAATAGAACTTTTATATTGGCAGCAAATTTTTAAGAGAGTAGATAGGTTTCTGTCCGGAAATATTTTTTTTTCTGTGATTAGTCACGTAAGAATATCTTGTGTTGTAAGAAAATTTCTAAGATGGTAGAGGCTTCTTTAAAACAGGTTTAGTCTCACCTATCCTCCTTTTCCACAGTCCATTCTACTCTGTCTTTTGTCAATTTTATTGTCAGCAAATTCTTTTACAATCTTAAAACTTTTCAACTAGCATTTTGCCAATTTCCTTGGCAAAGCAAAATTTTAAATGAAAGTTTAGATCTTAACTAGAGACAAGATATTCCTTTTCATTATCAAGAAAAAGAGAACATTTTGCTTCTCACACTTCCAAGCCATTTTTGCTTTACCATTTTTCATTTACCTTTCTCCTTTTGAAATTCATGTATTTTATTTGTACCATTCTTTTCATATCTTTTTCACCATCAGTACTGATCTAGAATTTCAAAATTCTACCCTCAGGTCTCAAGCATTGATCTCTCAGTCTCTCATTTACACTGAATCTACTCTTTAAGATTTTTAATTCACCTTTCTCTTTGGTCCTTTACATAGCCAGATATTCCTGATCTGTCTTCCTTATTGACTTCACTTTTTTTTTTTTTTTTTTTAACATCAAGTCATGTCCTACTACCTACCATCGTAGAATCTCTTGGTTCTTTAAATCTACCTACTAAAATCCTGGTAAATTGGTTCAGCTGAGTTTTTACTATTGTTCAACAATCCTTCTAATTTACACTTACTATCTTCTTACATTTTTCTATAATCTTCAAAAAATTTCTTTTCTCTTTTCTTCCATTTTCCCACAGTCCCTCTTTAACATCATGTGACCTAGCCTTAAATCTCATGGAGAAGATTGAAGTCATGTGACATGAATTGTCTTAGCTTCCCTCTTCTATTCCTTAAAACTTTTCCAGCACCACTAATCTAGCTCCCCTCTAAGTCAAAAATAGATCTTTATTCATCATTAAGAGTAATTTTTCAACTTTTTATCCCATTCTTTGTGACCAAAGTCAAGTTCTTATTTGAGCAATCATTCCTTTTTTTTATTATGCATCTTTAAATTCTTTATCATGACTGGTTCCTTCTCTGTCTACAAAAAAATGTTTAGATCTTCCTTACTTCAAATCAACTAAATAAAATCTCAAATGGATCACTAGCCGAAGGGCATAGACAATTTGTAAAGGAAGAAATATTAGCTATTTAAAAAGATGAAAAAAACTTCAACCTTCATATTAATCAGAGAAATGAAAATAATTCTAAGATTCACATATGTACTGGAATAGCAAAAAACACCCCCCTAGTAATAAACTATAATATTGATAGGTCTATGAGGAATGAGGCACCCTAAATATGTTTGGTGGGTCTATAGGTTGATGTTAACATTTTGGAAAGCAATAGTGCAGTATGAAATGATTTATTCATGCCTTTTGACCTAATGGTTCCAATGTAGAATTCTATCCCTAAATTGTCATAAAAGGGAAAAAATTTATCAATATAAAAAATATCCATAGCTATTTTATTTTTAAAAAATCTATGTGTTCCACAAATTAGAGAATGAATAGATTATAGCATATCCATATGATGGAATATTATATAACTATAAAAATGGTAAATACTCAGTATTCAAAAAAATAAGGGAAGACTTAGATGGGTGAATTCAGCTGTAAGGAATTTATAAACATTGACTAAAATATTGCAGAAGAATAAGGAATAGAAGTGAGGAAAGAAAAAGACAGAAGAGAAGAAAAGAGTGAAGGAAAGAGCCAAAGAAGGAAGGGAGAGAGGAAGAAAGAAAAGAAGGGAGGAAGGGAGAGAGGGAAGAAGGAAGGAAGAAAGGAAGAAAGGGGGAAAAGAGAGAGAGAGGGAGAAAGGATGGAGGAAAGGAAGAAAAATATAAAGAAAGAAGGCAGAAGGAAGGAATAAGAAAGAAAGAAAAAAGAGGAAGGAGAAAGGGAAAAAAGAAAGAAAGAAATAGAAATAAAAAGTGATATGCAACAGAAGGATCTGGAAAAGGACACAAAACAAATACATCTCCAATTGCTCATTTGTTGTTTGTTAAATGTTTCGATGATGCATTTGTAAAGGTTCAGATATTTTGTCACCTCTTAGATATATGAGTGCCTCTTTTTAAATTATACACACACACACACACACACACACACACACACACACACACACTTTAATTCATAAGTTTAAGGCTTTCCAAATAACAATCTCACACCCATGTAAAAAATGAAATAAAAAGTAACTTTGTGTATTGGTATTGATCCTTAGGATCAAGGATCAAAGATTTAGACTTTTCCATCATGCCTTTGAACAAGAAAAGAACTTTAAAGTCAACCTAATTCAATTCTTTATTTTATAAATGAAGAGCATAAGAAATAAAGATATCAAGTGGCTTGTCTTTATGTGCCTGTCACTCAAAATATCATGAGAAGAAAAAAATTTGAAGGTTGAGCATTTTGGAATAGCTATTTCAGAAATCAGCTTAGGCTTAGGCTGTCATAGGGATAGGGGTGACACAGAGAGAAGAGAGGAGGAAGAAAAAGAAAGAAGGAAACAAACATTTATCAAATGCCTAACAAGTACCAGGTACTGTGCCAGTCACTCTACAAATGACTCATTTAGTCTTCTCAACAATTTTAGTAGTTAGGAGCTATTATTTCCCCCATTTTACATCTGAGTAAATTAATGAAAGCAGATGTTAAGTGATTTCCAGATATCAGTGTTTGAGACTGGATTTGAACTCAGATCTTCCTAATATCAGGTCATCAAACACCAGAGAAAGAGCAGAAACTCAGTAACATTCAGTCAGTGAAGAAGTAAAAAGAGGCTTTAATGCCTGAAGCACCCAGATGTATTTTCTGTAGCCAGCAGGAAACTCTGGTTGCATTGAGGATGCATCATCCAACAGGACATGCCTCCTTCTCTCACTGGCCTTGCTTGTAACCTTCTGGACCCGATATAACCAGAGGGTGCTCTGTTGAACAATGAACAATGAACTGCTGCTCAGTGAAGCAGCAGCCGGAGACATCCAAAGACCTGGGAAAAGGTAAGACTGGTGGCCAGTGACCCTGGGAGAGGTCACAAACGGCGGCCGAATATGGGGCAGCACTTTCCGGGTCACCAGGCCCCATAAAGGAAGGTTCAACAGCTATGTGGAAAGGCAAGAAGGCAGGGAAGCATAATGGGTCAGGGTATGAGTTTATCTGTGATCGAGCCCAATGACACAGAGGTATACACAGCTCAAGTGTATAAATTAGCAAAAAAGCAGGGATTGAAAATCCACTTCAAGGTTTGCAATATTTGTAGAACACATCTGGCAAACTTCCCTTGACTTGAGCATCAGTGGATGAAACTAGATGGGATGTGGTAGGAGAACAAATGACATCTCCTGAGACCTCTGCTCCAGGGTTTCTGACTGATCAGGATTTTCTCCTCTTCGGAATAATTAAAGCAGCCTTGGTCAGTTGCTGTCATATGTCACTATAGAGTCAGAAGGTGATTCTGTAGTGCAGAATTTGCCCAACTAGGAGCAAGAGATTAGTGCTGGCTCCCCAAGGCATTTGTATTCTCCTTGATGGTTCTTACCAGAGTACACACCCTTTTCCACTGGAGAAGACAGCAAGCAGCAGGAATATTGCTATTAAAGTTGAAAAACAGGAATTACAAGTTCCTTGCCCTGTAGTCATAAAACAGCAAGAGAAGAAACAGGAGGGGAATGTGGGCAAGGTCCCCAAACAGTTTGAAAGGAAAGTACAAGAACTAGGCCTGCAGGCCCAGTCAGAAAAGAAACAAAGATCTGTCTTGTGAGAACCTGTTGCTGTGGAGCAGGAGAAAAGCTGCCCATACCTCATGGCCTTGCAGGAATCAGAGATAAAAGCAACAGCTGAGGGGGAGGAGGTACTCCCTGGGATTCTGACCGGGGCCTCCGGGCCTACCCAGTGGAGGAGGATGGGGCTGGCGGTGGGACGCACCCTCCAATGCCCTTTAAAGAGTTAAAGGAAGTAAAGCAAGCCTGTGTAACCGGCCCCAAGGCCTCCTATGCTATCCAGCTGCTGCACATGTTAGCTGGCAGGTAGGCCCTCACCCCAATGACTGGAAGTGATCGGCCTCTTCCCTCCGGGCCAGGCGGGGGCGTGGTGTCTGAATTCACCAAGACAGCCGGAAATATGCAATGAGTAACATGGACTCAGGTCACATGATCAGGGCACTGGCCCCTAGCCACCACCCAAGCACAGATTCTGTACCATGTGACGGTGTTCCCAGGATCACTCAGTGTGCCGGACAAGCTTGGGAGAGAATAGATAAGGAAGGCCTGGTGCAACATCTGACGTCCATAAAGCAGGGCCCGGGAGCCCATGCAGGACTGTGTGTCCAGAACGGCAGTGGATAGAACTGTAGGAGAAGGGGAAGCCTCCGTGTTACTGTTCCAACAGCTGTTAAAGGAGGGAATGAACAGTGTGCAGCCTTTAGTGGCTGGCTCCCTATAGAGGCTCCCATTTCTGACATCATAGACAAGTGTACTGAGGTGGATTATGAGGCTGCCAATGTGGAGGAGATGGCCTCTGCCATAGCTCAGGGCATTGCCCCAGGCCTAGCTCAGGGCATTGCCCCAGGCCTAGCTCAGGGCATCTCCCCAGGCCTAGCTCAGGGCCTAGCTTAGGGCATCACCAGGAGGGGGGCCTAGCTCAGGGCATCACCAGGAGGGGGGCCTAGCTTAAGGCATCTCCCCAGGTCTAGCTCAGGGCATCTCCCTAGGCTTAGCTCAGGGCATTGCCCCAGGCCTAGCTCAGGGCATCACCAGGAGGGGGGCCTAGCTCAGGGCATCACCAGGAGGGGTGCCTAGCTCAGGGCATTGCACTGGCCTAGCTCAGGGCATCTCCCTAGGCCTAGCTCAGGGCCTAGCTCAGGGCATCGCCCAAAGTATAACAAGAAAGAATGGGATAAGAAAGTTTGTAGATGTGGGAGGAAAGGGCATTACCTGGCCCAGGCTGTGCCTGGCCACTAGGGAGCGGTGAATCTCTTTGCTTTGCTTGTGGAAAGCCTGGTCATGTTGCTAAGTTTTGTAAAACTAAGATGAGAACCAAGTCTGTGGTCCAGGGAAACAGGTGCAGGGGCCCTGCAGGGGCCATGCAGCAAGAAACGACCAGGTTCAAAGAGACCTATCAGTCCCTGATGAGGAATGCAGACAACAACTGGTGAGTACAGTAGAAGGCCTCCCTATAGAGCCATGGTCTACTACCCACGTGTCCAGAGATAAGTTGGTGATTGGACTCTCAGATTACCCCCTGCGATTGTTCATATTATCGTGGAGCCTTTAATCTTGGTCACCAACTCTCACTCATGTCCAGTGACTCTAAAAGGCGGCCCCCCATTGCCAAAGCTCTTCCCTTATGTCCTTTTGGGGACGTGAACCTCACTCAGTTAATCCGACAGGAAAGGCCCATGTGCACAATTTATATAGAAGACAGGCCGTTCCCTGGCATGATAGACACAGGGCTGATAGATCTGTGGTAACTAAGCCTGACTGGCCTCCAGAATGTCTGCTACAACCCCAGGCTGTAACCGTCAATGGGGTAGGTGACATGCAACATGCCTCTCAGTCTTGCAGGGAACTTCAATGGGAATTTGAAAATAAAATGGGTACTTTCAGGCCTCTTGTCATTACAGGGTTGAGAATCTCCTGTGGGGATGAGACCTATTAAAAGCCCTTCGGACAACATTACATACAGAGGAAAACTAACGGGGGTCACTGAAAAGGCCTTGGCAGTGCCACCCTTAAAATGGAAACATGATCATCCTATCTGGGTGGATCAGTGGCCCCTAGCAGAAGAAAAGCTCACTGCCTTGAAAGCCATAGTGCTTGAACAAGAACAATTGGGTCCTTTGGTGCTTATAATTCACCTGTCTTTGCCATCCAAAAGAAGAAGAAAGCTTGTGACCTTAGGCAAGTCACTTAACCCCAATTGCCTCAGCAAAAAAGGAAAAAAAAAGGAAGAAGAAGAAGAAGAAAAGAAAGGAAAAGAAAGGAGAAGAAGAAGAAAGAAGAAGAAAGAAGAAGAAAGGAGAGGAAGAAAGGAGAAGAAGAAGAAGAAGAAAGAAGAAAGAAGAAGAAGAAGAAAGAAGAAAGAAGAAAGAAGAAGAAGAAGAAGAAGAAGAGGAGGAGGAGGAGGAGGAGGAGGAGGAGGAGGAGGAGGAGAAGAAGAAGAAAAGAAGAAAGCTTGGCGCATGTTGATTGACCTGTGAGTGGTCAGTGTCGCCATGTAGCTCATGGGCACTTTACAACCAAGCCCCTCCCAACCCAAATATGATTCCTAAAGATTCTCACATGGTGGTTATAGATATAAAGGACTGCTTTTATTCCATTCCCCTGCATCCAGCATCTATTAATTTACAAGCCCCTGCCACTAGGTGGCAGCGGAAGGTGCTGCCACAAGGAATGGCAAACAGTCCCACTCTTTGCCTGTGGTAAGGGGATAAAGTCCTTACACCGGTCAGACGGAGGTACCAAGATTCTTACATACTTCATTACATGGATGATATATTGGTGGCCACAGGAAATGAGGAAGATCTTCAACACATGGTACCAGATATCGTTCAGACCTTAGCCCATCAAAAACTTGTAGTGACACTGCATAAAATGCAGACTAAGCCCCTGTTTCTCTCGCTGGCACACATTCTCCACAATCTCACTGTATCTAAGATACCTCCAAAGCTACACAAAAACAAGTACAAAACTCTCCATGATTTTCAGCAGTTAGGGGGTATGTTACAGTGACTGCAGTCCACCCACCTCATCCCTCCTTCTAATACTGCAACAAACCCACATGGTGACTCACTCAATTCTCTCTATGACTCACTCAAATCACTCTATGCCACTCATGTCAAGAGGCAGTGCATCTATGTTTCTGTGGACGCTCACTCTCAGTTCATTATGGCCATACTTCAATCAGGTGAAGTAGTGAAGTATATAATCAAACTGCTTCTCTGTAGCAGGTGTCCCCCATGCCCTTAAGTTGGACAATGGGCCTGCTTAGACGTCTTCTGCTTTTTGGACCTTCTGTTCTGAATTTGGCATTGCCCACAGTACTGGCATGCATAATTTATAATCCCACAGGCCAAGCCATTGTTGAATGGGCCAATTTCACTCTGAAGATGCTCCTGTCTAAGCAAGAAATTTACACGACCCGGCCCTCAACTCAGGTCCACTTGGATGCAGTGCTATACACATACAATTGTTTACAATTTTCACACTCCTCGGACCTCACCCCAGTCATGCACTTTTGGCACATGCAGAAAACATGGTTAAACAACAGGCAGGACAACAAGAACAAAAGCTCTTCTTCCACAGTGATGTGGAAGGGCCTGGATGGTACTTGGAAGGGTCTGGGTTGGGTTAAGATTTGGGGTGCCCGGGTATGCTCTTGTCATTCCAGATGCAGACCCAACAGCAGAAGAGTGGATCCCAGCTAGAGACATCCGTGATCTGGGGAAACGAGAAGAAGAACCAGATGATGACACCTTCCCCAGAGACAGCCCAAATAATTCTTACAGAAGCTTTCCCAGTAGATAGGAGGACAGAGAGTCATCTTCAAGGTGCACTGCTGGCCAGCAATGTCACTTTCCAGATAAAAGAACTTTCTCACTTGGTAGATGAAATTGCCCAACAAGTCTCCAACTTAACTTTGCTTTCCATTACTGCCAATTCCTTTATTCAATGGATCAAGCATCATGTCACCCTCTCTTGGCTTTGGTCCTTGTTGGGCCCAGCTCTCACCATGCTGCTTTTTATATGCCTTTGCCCTATTTTTGTATGTCTTATAGTTTCATTAATTAAATGAGCTATTGTTGATGCTAGGGCTAGTATGATGCTATGAGTGGTTCCCACTAAATAAGAAAAGGGAGTTGTTAGGGTCCAGTGAGCAACTAAGCATGGTGCAGTAAGGAAGTAAAAAGGCTTTAATTACTGAGGCACCTGGATGTGTTTTCTGTAGCCACCAGGATCTGCCATGAGTGTGGAAACTTTGGGTATATTGAGGATGCATCATCAATGGGACACAACTTCTCTTACTGGCCTTGTGTGTGACCTCATAGACTCTATATAACAAGCAGCACCAGGAAGTAGAGACAGTGAAGGATGTGATTGCGTACAATAAAGACTTGTGCTTGCAAGTTCCTTTATTTGGGTGCTCTGTTGAGCAATGAACTGTTGGTCAACGAGGTGGCAAACCCAGACAACCAAAGATCTGGAATATGGTAAGACTGGCAACTGGTGATTTAGGGGAGGTCACATCAAATAAAGGAAATAAAATAGTCTATGTACTGATAACCATGTGGAGCCAAAAATTAGATGGTGTCCAAGAGCTATTTCTGTTGGAATATTCTATGATTTTTATAACTCTTGAAGTCCTCATGGATAAAGAAAAAATTCTGTCCTGGATATTGTAGGGGAAATTCTGAGGGGATGTGTCATTTGATTTCCGGTTGCTACCTGTCTGATAAATTCATCAGATATATAGGTTCATCAGTTGTTAGATTATGAGATCAAGAGATGGGAAGAACCTTGGAGTCCTTATTGAATTATAAGTCATTTAGACTAACCATCTCATTTTACAAAGGAGGTAACCAAGAGTTTAAGAGGTTGATTGAATGATTTGCCAAAAGTTATTCAGCTATTCAACTAGTAAAGTTGTAACAAGCATCCATATCTTTTAATTCCTAGTCCTCTTCCACTCCTTCTCTCTTCCGCCACACAATACTGGCTCAGATAAACAGTTAAGAAATTAAAGTTCTCAAGGGATGAAGATAATACATGTTCTCCAAATTACCTAATATTCATGTTCTATTATTTTCTTTTTATTTATGTAAGTATATGTTAACTCCTCTCATCCTTTTCTAATTTTGCTTCTGATTTTCTGGAGTTTGACACTATACTTAAACTGCTATTTAGAGGTATTTGGAGAACATTCTAAAAGCAAGCTGTTAATTTCAGAAAACTAGCATAGATTAATCAAGAACAGGTTATGCCAGATTAACCTCATTTCATTTTTTGACAGGATTATCAAACTCATAGATGAGAGGATAGAGTTTTACTTTAATTTTAGCAAAACATTTGATAAAAAGCATCTTATACTCTTTTTGCCCAACAGTATGGATTTAATTATATCATTGGTCAGGACTTAACATGAACCTAATGGTTCAATCTCAGCATGGTGGGAGCACTCTAGCAGAGTGTCCTCAGAGATCTGTGCTTGGTTCTGTGATGCTTAACATTTTAATCAATGACTTAGATAAAAGCAGAGATAATAGTTCATCACATTTGCAATTGACACACAAGCTGGGAGCAATAGCTAATATAGCAGATGAAGGAGTCAGGATCCCAAAGGCTAATAATATCATTCAATAATAATATATATTATTATAATTATGACATCATATATATTTATATATAATAATAAAATTAATATTTATATAGCATCTACTATGTGTCAAATACTAGGCTAAAATGCTTTATAATTACCTCTTTGGATCCTCACAACATCCTTGTGAGGTAGATGCTATTACTACCTCCAATTTATTGAAGCAAATGAATTTTAACTTGCTCAGGCTAACACAGCTAGTATGTGATATCAAATTTAGATCTTCTCGTTTCCAGAATCTGTGATCAGACCACTATGGCACCACATCTTGTCCAGCAACTCAATAAAGTCTTTCTTTGAAACTTAAGCAGCAGTCACCTTTGACTTTGATTCTTGCAGCTATATTCAGGTTGCCATCTTCTTTATACTCATATCTTCCTCCTTCATAATGTTTCATATCTATCTCTCTTTCCACTTACTGTTCCACCACTTTAGTCCAGGCCCTCATATCATTTTCATTATCATCATTATTATACACTGTCTTAAGGTTTGCAAAGTTTTTTTGCCAACATTATATCCTTTGACACTTAAAATAATTCAATTACTAAGTTGTAATTACTACAAATATTATATCAATTTTCAGATGAAGATCAAAATGTTTGAATGATTTGCCCATATTTGCATAGCTAGGTTTGTTGACAGGATTTAAACGCAGGCCTTTTTCAGTTTCAAATCTAGCCTTCTTGTTAATATACTGCATTGTCTCACAAGATAAATCCACTTTCTTTCCATGGCACTGTGCAATGTTGGGCTGTCTCTTATTCTGTATGTCTCAACCTAAGGAGGTAAAATTTCAAGAGTGGAAAGAGATGGAGATCATTTGAGTAAAGATCAATGGAGGGAGGAACCAAAGTGGTTTTGTCTTTGGATTATGCTACAAACCATCTAGATAGAAAGAAAATAGGTGATGAATTCAGGAAAGAAATCACCTTCTTTTCACAGAGGCATGCATTAAATAAACAGTCTTATGGTGGAGGAAAAAGAGCAAAAATCATTAATAATTAATTTGCCTACCTTAATAATTTCTTCCTTCAAAATGTAGAAAAGGCAAGAAAAAAGAATTCTAACCTGGATGTTATTCATAACCAGGAGGAACTGTTTGTCAGATTAGAAGTGATAGCAATCTTTAGAATGAAGTGATTACTTCTTCCTAGAATATAATAGAGGAGGAAAAGAAATCTGGATATAGACTGATACACACCCTAGATTTTTGCACAGGAGATTTCAGAAAGTTTAGAGGAAGGATAGGTAGGATGCCATGGATAAACATTCTATATAGAAATGTGGCAAGAAGAGATGAGAAGATCTCACAAGCAAAATTTTGAAGACATAAAGAGAATTTCAATAAAAAGAAATAAGAATTGTTTCAGATTATTGTGGTGTCACAGGGAACTCACTGACCTGTTTGGATTTAAAAATATGTACAAAAATGGAAACAAGTTCAGATAACTTAATAAAGCATGTCAGGGCAATAAATGAAAGTGTCAAGAGTGTTACAGATCAGCATGAGCTGAAGTTGTAAGGAAAGTCAAGCATAACAAAAAGAAATTTAAAACAAAAACTATATTGGGAGAGAAAATGAGCAATGAAAAGGTAAGAAGGGATGGAGGGAAGGGATAAGCATTTATATAATGCCAAATGTATGCCAGGAACTATGCTTAGCTAACACTTTTTATAAATAATATCATATTTGATCATGAAAATAAGCCTTTAAGTTATATGTTATTATCATTCCTGTTTTGTAGTTGAAGAAATTTAAGTAAGTAAAGATTTAACTGATTTGCCAAGGATCACACAGCTATTATATGTCTGAGGATGGATTTGAACTCATGTTTTTCTGTGTTCTATCAACTACACAACCTAGCTATCTTTTGTAAGATAAGACTATGACTCAGAAGAAATGGGATAATTATAATCACTTAATGGTAGAGGTAGAATTCAAACTGTCCTCTGATTCCAACTCTAGTCCTCAGTTCATTCTACCTTACCAACCTCCTCTTGCTTATCCTAGTATCTCCTTGATTATCAAATTCCAGATTCCCTCAGAAAGAGAAAATGACAATCTGTCAATAAACATCTGTTACAAATCTACTATATATAGATATTAAGCTGGATCATGGAGACACAAAGGTAAAACTGAGCTGTATCTCTCAAGAAAATAACATATCATATATTTTACATATATGTACATACATATATGTGTGGGGTACAGAGACCCTTAACAAAATTGACTACTCAGAGACTTCTCAAAGTGAAGGTAAAAAGGCTTATTAGAATCTCATGAGAAGTGGGCAGTCCCCACTCCTGGACAATCAAGAATGAGAAGAGCCAGCTAGGAGCTGGAAAGCATAGGTTAAATAGACAACCACAAAACCTCCTTATGCAAAACTTTTGTCTGGACTGGCTCTTGCAGTTACTTTTCCCTTATATTGTAGGTCTAGTGATTAGGGGTTGACTAAGAATGAGGTAATGCTAATGAAGTAATGCAAGCTAAAGTTTCATGATTTCTAGGAAATTGAAACTTAGGCTTTGAAATTGAGGCCTAAGGCTTCACATACTTTAGCAGATAGCCTCTGAGAAATCACATTACTTGTCTCCTCCCCCCACATATATAACCTATACACACATGTGAATATAAACATACACATCACACACAGACATATATGTGGTTTGTGTGTGTATATATATATACATATGTGTATATGTATACACACATACATATATGTATGAATATATATGTATGTAATTGAGAATAGTTTAGAAAGGGAGAGCAATAATAGTTGGGGCACCAAGAAAGACTTTCTTCTTTCTCTTTTTGGGGGAATTATGGATCTCTTAAGAAATATTCACTATCTGCAACATCTAATCCAGGTGTCATGTCATGCCTGTGGAAACCCTTACTTCAGAGCATAATTAGGGCAAGACAACTTGAACTTTCTCTGTGGTACAAGAATTTAGAACCTCTTATATTCCTTTAACAGGCATAGAAACAATAGGACTTCATACCTGAGTGTCATGAATAATGAGGTAAAACAAAAAACAAACTACCTAGATTTTTGGTTCTCATCTTTTGTCTTGTGGTGAAGTGACCTAAAGTGCCTCCTGGAGGCCAGTGTCCTAGGTAGGGTCTTTGTCTCCCTTCCCACCTAGCTGAATCTTTAAAAAATAATTGGAGGATACTTTACAATTGGCTTTTTTCAGGGCCTTTTTATGATGCTTTATAAAACTCTGGGAGGGTTTTATAAAATTTAGTTATAAAACATGTTAATGATGAGCCTGAATTTATTAAGGCTTGGCTAAATAGTTGGACCATATCTGGGACTAGTAGAGATCATCTGATTCTAAGGGCAGAGATCTTTCCATCATGTTATCATACTTAGCTAATGAACTCTGGATTGAAAATTCTCACTTGTGCCTCTCCTAAATTCCCTATTCAACATGCACAATGATACTGGGAAGAGGCTGAGGCTACTCTAGGGACCCCGGGGGGACCAGGCCAGAAGGATTCCACTTAGGAGGCAGAGTCTTCTCAATATCTCCTATCAACTTCTACTACCTCTAGGTTTGCCTTGCCAATTAGAACTAATTGGGGGAGTCATCTTGGAGGAGATCGGGGCCTCCCCAAAGTTCCCTCCCTCAGCCCCCAGCTCAAGAAGGTCCCTGCAGAAACATTGCTGGTAATTAACAGAGTTGAGTTCATGCTTCATTATGAAGGCAAAGACCTTCTCCTGGGACTTTTCCCAGATTTCCCTCTCCCAACCTCCTTCCACTCCAATTACTGAGTATGTTTTGATGCTTGTTAGCAGGCTCATTAGCAACTTTCTCTGCTTCTCTGGAGGTAATCATGGAGGAAAGTTTGCAGAGAAGTTTCTGTGAGGGCTCCCCTGACTGAGCAGAGATAACTATGACTCTATGGGGGCTTGGCATTCACGTCCCTTGGCTGACTGTGGTGGCAGGGGCAGGTGTTAGCCAAGATCATCCTGATGCTGATCCTTCAGCTGCAGAGATGCTGCTGGCTAAAGCAAAAGACAGAAGGCCTGGGCTTCTACTATGTTTGCAGCACTAATTCAGGCCTCATCTTTCCAGAATCTTAAGTTGGAAGGAGCCTCAGAGGCCATGCAGTCCAATTCTCACTATAAAACTCCTTGTTTCACATATATATATATATATATATATATATATATATATATATATATATATA
>JAJPUD010004709.1:113584-137024 GCA_023553655.1 Myrmecobius fasciatus
AGGATTTCAAGTTTGGTATTTGATTGGGGGTTTTTAATTTGTTCTTTTTCTAGCTTTTTTAGTTGTAAGCCCAACTCATTGATTTTCTCTTTCTACATTTTATGCAAGTAAGCATCTAGATATATAAAATTTCCCCTTATTACCACTTTGGCTGCATCCCACAAATTTTGGTATGTTGTCTCATTGTCATTCTCTTGGATGAAATTAGTAATTGTGTCTATAATTTGCTATTTCACCCTTTCATTCTTTAGAATGAGATCATTTAGTTTCCAATTACTTTTTGGTCTATTTTCCCCTGACGTTATATTGCATGTGATTTTTATTGCATCATGATCTTTAAAAAATCCATTTACTATTTCTGCCTTTTTTGTATTTGATTTTTAGGTTTTTAAGCCTTAACACATGGTCAATTTTTGTATAAGTTCCATGAATCACTGAGAAAAAAAGTAAACTCCTTTCTTTCTCCATTTAAGTTTCTCCAAAGCTTTATCAAATTTAACTTTTCTAACATTTTGTTTACCTCCTTCATTTCTTTCTTATTTTTTTTTTTTGGTGGTTTGATTTATCTACTGAGAAAGCAAGGTTGAGATCTTCATTATTATAGTTTTGATGTCTATTTGTTCTTGCATTTCTCTGAACTTTTCCTTTAGGAATTTCCATGCTATATCACTTGGTGTATATATGTTCAGTATTGATATTGCTTCATTATCTATGGTACCCTTTAGTAAGATATCATTTCCTTCATTGTCTCTGTTAGATCTATCTTTGCTTTTACTTGATCTGAGATAAGGATTGCTACCCCTGTTTTTTTTGTTGTTGTTGTTGTTGCACATCTGAAGTATAATATATTACCTTCACTCTATGTATCATTATGTTTTAAATTTGTTTCTTGTAAACAACATGTTGTTGGATTCTAGCTTTTAATCCAGTCTACTATCTGCTTCCACTTTATGGGAGACTTCATCCCATTCCCATTCACAGTTAAAATCACTAATTCTGTATTTCCTCTCATCTTATTTACCCTAGTTTATGCTTTTCTCTTTCCTATCCTCCTTCCCTCTTCCCCAGTATTTTGCTTTTGATGATCTTCATCAAACATTCCTCCCCCTTTAGAACCCTTCCCCCCTTTTTACACCTTTTCCCTTATTCTTCTGTTTTCCTTTCTATTAGTCTTTCCCTTTCTTTTCCTCCTTTCCCTCCCACTTCTTTATAAGGAGGGACAAGTTTATTTGTGAAAGCTAATGTGTTTGATATACTCTTTTAGAGCCAAATCTGATGAGAATAAGATGCATGCAATGCTCATTCTCCTCCCTTTTTTTCCCTCAATTATAATAGATTTTCTTCGCCTCTTCGTGAAATGTAATTTCCCATATTTTACTTCCTTTTCCCTCTTCTTCCAGTATGATTCCTTTCCTACTCCTCACTTCTTTTTTATATTATCATAATAAAATCGATTTATACCTGCATTCTTTAAGTATACCCATAATTGGTGTATAGTTCTCAAGAGTTTCTTTTTCCTTTTTATCTTTTTATGCTTCTCTTGAATTCTATGTTTGGAGATCATATTTTTTGTTCAGTTCTGGTCTTTTCATTAGAAATAAGTGAAATTAACCTATACCATTGAATGTCTACCTTCTTTCCTGAAAGATAATGTCATTTTAGCTGGATAACTTATTCCTGGCTGTAATCCTAGTTTCTTTGCTTTTCAGAATATCAGATTCCAGGCCCTTCAGTACTTTAAGGTGGAAGTTGCCAGGTTCTAGGTAATCCTCATTGTGTCTCCTTGGTATTTAAATTTTTTTTTTCTGGCTGCTTGCAATATCTTTTTCTTGGTATGATAGTTTTGAAATTTAGCTACAATATTCCTTGAGGATTTAATTTTGAGGTATCTTTCAGGAGGTTATTGGTAGATTCTTTCAATGGCTATTTTACCTTCTGATTTTAAAATATCAGGACAGTTTTCTTTTATGATTTCCTATAAGATAATGTGTAGGTTCTTTTTTTTTCATCACGGCTTTCAGGAAGTCTAAAATCCTTAGACTGTCTCTCCTAAATCTATTTTCCTGGTCAGTTTTTTTCCTAGGAGATATTTCATATTTTCTTCTATTTTTTCATTTTTTAAATTTTTGTTTGACTAATTCTTGAAGTCTTATTGAGTCATTCACTTCTATTTGTTCAATTCTAATTTTTAGTGTATTATTTTTTGTTACCTTTTTTAGCTCCTTTTGCAATTGACCAATTAAAAGTTTTTGTTCATTGTATTTTTTTCCATCCTTTTTTGCAATATCATTTCATTTCCCCATATTTCCTCTAACTCTCTTTTAAGATGCTTTCTTCAATCTTCAAAGAAAGACTCGTGAGATGGGGACCAGCCAGTGTCTTTCTTTAAGACTTTTTTCTGGACTTGCTTTAACTTTAGGGACCTCAGGATTTGAGGTCTGTTCTTTTCTCTCTCCATAAAAGCTGTCTTTTTAATTCATTTTTTTAGGGCTTGAGGTCTGTTCAAGGCACGGAAGGGACAGCTGCTTTAATTTGCCCTGGGGCAGTTCTGCTGATTGAGTTATTGCAGGTGCTGGGCAGGTCTGCTGATTGATTTATTGATTTTCTGGTGCTGGGCAATTCTGCTGATTGATTGATTGCTTCAGAGTGTTGTGTAATGGTAGCTAGGTTAGTAGTTCTTCAGGGGCTCAGTGGTTCACAATCTACCCCGCATGCAGATCTGCCAAACCACCTGCTTAAAACCAGGACAAATTGGTCCAAGAGGCCCACAGAAGTCTCCCAGGTGCATGGAAGCCACAAAGTTCTGACTCCCACTTCAGCTCCCTGCTGCAGTCTCCCTGTGCTGCAGTCTGGGTTAGGCCAACCACCTTCCTGTTCAATTGAAACAGACCTGTTTTGAAGTTCTTCCAGAGTATCTTCTTCTAGAAATGTGTTGTATTCCAGATATTGTGGATTCTTTGACTTCAAAACCAGGCTAGAGGCTTCATCTGCTGTGGTTTGAGGGAAGGTTAGAGGAAGTTGAAGAGAGTCAAGTCTCATCTCTGCCGTCTTGGCTCCAACCACAGAAGTCTCAAATATAATGCTTCAAGGGATAAAAATGGCTATTCAATTAAATAGAAGAATTTCAAGGTTTCATAAGGAGAAGACAAGAATTTAACAAAAAATTTGACCTCTAGTATCAAGAGCCAAAAGAAGCATAAATACATTAAAAAGTCAAAAGAAAAAAATAAGGAATTCAATAGAGCTGAATTATTTAGATTCCTACATGGAAAGATAATAAATGCAATTTTTAAAAAAAAGTACCATTAATAGTATAGCTACAAGGAATATTCATAGACAGAAGGTCTAAACATAAGGTGAATTTGAAATACTGATATAAAAAAAATAAGGGATTGGAAAAAGGAGTACAGGTTCCAGGGGTAGAGCCAAGATGGCAGAGTAAAGTCAGGAAGCTGCTCAAGGTCATCCAGTTTCCCTCAAAAACCACATGAAAAAAGTCTCTGAACAAAGTATGACAGAATGAAGCAACTCACCAGCTCAAGATACACTGAAAAAGCTTTAAGAAATGTCAGTCTCACTGGTGTGAAAAGACTATTCAGCCCAAGTCAGACAAACTCTGGGACACCTGGTTAGGGGGTCTTAACCAATGCAAATCAGCAACTATTACCCTCAGTAGAGGAATAAATCAGTGGGGCAACACCTAGTACCAGCTCAGAATGAAAATTCTGGGAAGCCAGGCTGCTTTCTGGAAAGAGCAGCCAAACTATCTCCTATAAACACAAGGGGCCCTGGTCCTGTGCAGAGCTGTACAGAAAGTTTTCTACAGTGCCGCCTTTACCCCAGGAGCAGAGTTCCACTTTAAGAGTAAAAAAAAGAGGAAATACAAAAAGAAATGGAAAGCAAATGAGCAAGAAACAGAAAAGAACCTTGACCATAGTAAGCTACTATGGTGACAGGACAAATCAAAGCACCAATTCAGTCAATGACAGAATGTCCGAAGAAGAAATCTCAAAGAATGAAATAAATTGGTCTCAATTCCCGAGGCTTCCTGGAAATGCTCACAAAACATTTCAAAAGGTAAACAAGAGAGGTAAAAGAAAAAATGAGAAAAGAAGTGAGAGGTATGCATGATAGGGTCAACAGTTTGGAAAAGGAAAGAAAAAAAATTGTCTGAAGAAAACAATTACTTAAACAGAATAAAGGAAAAAGAGCTATAAAAGATAACTGAAGAAAGTCACACATTAAAAACTAGAACAGGGCAAATGGAAGCTAATGACTTTTTGAGACAGCAAGAGTCAGTCAAACAAACTAAAAAAGAATGAAAAAATAGAAGAAAATGTGAAATACCTCATTGGCAAAATAGCCAATCTGGAAAATAGATCCAGAAGAGACAATTTAAAAATCATTGGCCTACTTGAAGTTCAAGATCAAAAAAGAGCCTGCATAGTATTCTACACACTAATCACAGATCCAATGCAATAAAAATTATATTCAATAAAGAGCCAGGGAAAGATAGGCTAAAAACCAATTGGAAATTAAATAATCTAATTCTAAAGAATGAATGAGTTGAACAACAAATCAGAGAAATAATCCATAATTTCATCCAAGAAAATGATAATAAAACAGCCTACCAAAACCCATGGGATGTAGCCAAAGGAGTTCTTGAGGGAAATTTTATTTCTAAATAGTTACATAAATAAAATAGAGAAAGAGGAGATCAATGAATTAGGCATGCAACTAAAAAAACTAGAAAAAGAACAAATTAAATACCAAATTAGAAATTTTGAAACTCAAAGGAGAGATTAATAAAATAGAGACCAAGAAAACTGCTGAATTAATAAACAAAATTAAGAGTTGATTTTATAAAATAACTAACAAAATAGATAAACCTTCAGTTAATTTGATCAGAAAAAGGAAAGGAAAAAAACCAAATCACCAGCATCAAAAATGAAAGGAGTAAACTTACCTCCAATGAAAAAGAAGTTAAAAAATAATTAGGAGGTATTTTACCCAACTCTATGGAAGCAAGTCTGACAATCTATCTGAAATGGATGAATATTTACATAAATATATATTGCCCAGGTTAAAAGAAGAGGAAATTAAATAATTAAATAGTCCCATTTTAGAAAAAGAAATTGAATAAGCCATTATTGAACTTCCAAATAAAAAATATCCAGGCCCAGTTGAATTCACAAATAAATTTTACCAAATATTTAAAGAACAATTAATTTGAATGATATGTAAACTATTTGGGAAAATAGGTAAAGAAGGAGTACTGCCAAATTCCTTTTATGACACAAATATGGCACTGATACCTAAATGAGGAAGGGCCAAAACATAGAAAAAAATTGCAGACCAATCTCCCGATGAATACCAATGTAAAAATTTTAAATAAAATACTAGCAAAGAGATCACAGCAACTTGTCAACCGGATAATGCACTATGACCGAATAACATTTTATGAGGAATGCAGGACTGGTTCAATATCAGGAAAACTATTAACATAATCAACCATATCAATAACAAAATTACCAGAAATATGATAATTTCAAAATATGCAGAAAAAGCTTTTGACAAAATATAGCACCTATTCCTATTTAAAAAAACATTAGAGAACAGAGGGATAAAGGGAGCTTTCCTTAAAATAATAAGTAGTATCTATCTAAAACCTACAGCAACCATTATTTGTAATGGAGAGAAGCTGGACATATTCCCATTAAGATCAGGGATGAAACAAGGATGCTCCTCACCACTATTATTCAACATTGTTCTAGAATTCTGGCTTAAACAATAAAAGAAGAAAAAGAAATAAAAGGAATTAGAATAGAAAATGAGAAAATAATCTGTGACTTTTTGTAGATGATAAGATGATATACTTAGAGAACCCTAAAAAATCATCCAAAAATCTACTGGAAACAATTCACAGCTGTAGTAAATTTGTAGGATAAAAAATAAACCCACCCAAATCATCACCATTTCTACATATTACTGACAAAGCCTATCAGCAAGAGACAGTAAGATAAATTCCATTTAAAATTATTGTAGGCAAAATAAAATACTTGGGGGTTTAGCTGCCAAGATAAACCCAAGAAGCATATGAACACAATTACAAAACACTTCTCACATGTATAAAGGCAGATCTAAACATTTGGAAAAATATCAATTGTTCATGGATAGGCCAAGATAATGTAATAAAAACAATTCTGCCTAAATTGATCTACTTGTTTAGTGTCATACCAAACTGCCAATAGAACTAACAAAAAATAATAACAAAATTCATTTGAAAGGACAAAAGGTCAAGAATATCAAGGGAATTAATGAGAAAAAAACTACAAAGGATGGTGAGTAAGCAGTACCAAACCTGAAACTATTATAAAATTGGTACTAGCTAAGAAATAGAGTGGTGCATCAGTGTAATAGATTAGATACACATGACACAATAATCAAGGTCTATTGCAATCTAGTATCTGATAAACCCCCCAAATCCAGTTTCTTAAATAAGAATTCACTATTTGACAAAAATTGCGGGGAAACTGGAAAATATGTCAGAAACTTGGCATAGATCTACAGCTTATACCCCATACCAAAATAAAAGATCGAAATGGATATATAATTTGGGCATAAAGGATGATGACATAAACAAATTAGAACAAGAAATAAATTCCCTATTAGATCTCTGGCAAAGGGAGAAATCTATGACCAAAGAAAAATTAGAGAATATTATGAAAGGCAAAATGGACAACTTTGATTATATTAAATTAAAACGGTTTTGCACAAACAAAAACAGCAGAAATAAGTTTAAAACAAAAGCACAAATATTGGGGAAAATATTTACAGCTATTATTTCTGATAAAGATATCATTTCTAAAATATATAAAGAATTGTGTCAAATTTATAAGGATAGAAGTTATTCCCCAATTGATAAATGGTCAAATAATATGAACAGACAATTTTCAGATGATGAAATTAAAGCCATTTATAATTATATAAAAATGCTCTAAATCACTCTTGATTAGAGAAATGCAAATTAAAATAACTCTGAGGTATCACTTCACACTTATCATATTGGCTAAGATGACAAGAAAGGATACTGATAAATGTTGCAAGGAATGTGGGAAAATTGGGGCACTAATGCATTGTTAGTGGAGTTGTGAAATGATCCAACCATTCCAGAGAGCAATCTGGAACTATGCCCAAAGGCCTATAAAGCTGTACATGTCCTTTAACCCAGGAGTTCCATTAATAGATCTTTATCCCAAGGAAATAATAAAGGATGGAAAGGACAGGATGGATGATTTGGATATGTAAAAAAGTTTCTAGCAGCTCTTCTTGTGATAGCAGAGAATTGGAAAAGAAGTGGGTGGTCATCAATTGGGGAATGGCTGAAAAAGCTGTAGTACATGAAAATAACGAAATATTATTGTTCTATTAAAAAAAGATGAATATGCTGATTATAGAAAAGTCTGGAAAGATTTACATGAACTGATGCTGAGTGAAACAAACAGAGCCAGAAATAACATTGTGCACAATAACAATAAGAATGTGTGATGATCAACTATGAAAGACTTGGTTCTTCCCATTGGTTCAGTGATCCAAAGCAATCCCAGTATATTTTGGACAGAAAATACCATCTACATCCAGTAAAAGATCTAAGGTGATTGAATGTAAATTGACACATGTTATATTCTTTTTTTCCCTGCTTTTCCTTTTATCTCTCCCACTGTTTTTCCCTTTTGCATTAATTTTTCTCTCCCATCATGATTTGTAAAGCCATGTGTATTAAAAATAAATCAAATAACTATAATAAAAAAGAAAGAAAGAGGAGTACATTGGGTGCAGAAGGAAGGGAGAGGTAAAATGGGGAAAATTACATAAATAGGCATGAAAGACCTATTGCAATGGAGGGGAAAATGTGAGGGTGGGTATCACTTGAACCTTACTTTTTTCAGTATTGGCTCAAAGAAGGAGCAATATACACAATAAAATGAATATAGAAATCTATCAAACCTGAGAAGGCTGTAGGAGGAAAAGAGAATAAGTAAAGGGGCTGGGAATAGACAGAAAGGAGTTGGTATGCAGAAGAAAAACACTGGTGAGAAGGGAAAAGAGAGAAATGACAAACAGTGAGAAAAATAGGATAGATGAAAATATACAAGGTAGTAATCATAAGATAGAAATCATAACTGTAAATGTGAATGAACTCTGCCCCAAAATAGAAACAGAAAGCAGAATGAATAAAATGCCAGAATCCTACAATATGTTGTTTACAAGAAACATAATTGAAGCAGAGAAACACACACTGATTAAGGGTAAGGGACTGTCATGGAATCTAATATGTGTCAGCTGAAGTGAAAAAAGCAGGAGTAGCAATCCCATTTCAGACAAAGTAGAAGCAAATAGACATAAATAAGAAAAAAAATCTACATCTTACCAAAAGGAACTATAAACAATGAAATAAGATCAATACTAAACATACATGCACCAAGCAGTGTGGTCTTCAAATTCTCAAAAGAGAAGTTGTGAGTTACATGAATAAATAGACAGCTAAACCAAACTAATGGGAGACCTTAACTGTCCTTTCTTAAAACTAGAAAAATCAGTATAAAAATCAAGAAATTCATTTAGAAAATAAATAGAATATTAGAAAATTTAGAAATACAACCTTTTGGAGAAAACTGGGTGGGAACAGAAAAGAATATGTTTTTCTCAGCAGCAGATCATGTAATAGGGCATAAAACCTCAAAATCAAATGTAAAAAGACAGAAATGTTACATGTATTTTTTTGGATCACAATGCTATAAAAATTACATGCCACAAAGGGCAGTGGAAATACATTAATAATTAATTGTAAACTTAATAATCTAATCCTAAAGAATAAATGATAGAAAGAATCATTTCATTAAAGAAAATGACAACAATGAGACAATATATCAAAATTTATGAGATGCAGCCAAAGCAGTAAACAACGAGGAGAAAAATTGATTATTCTAAGTTTTTACATCAACAAAATGGGAAAAAAATTAATGAATTGGGTATGTAAATTTATATATAAACGAGGAAGAAATAAATAAAAAATCTCCCATTGAGCACCAAATTTGAAATTCTGAAAATCAACCAAGATTAATAAAATTGAAAGTCAAAACACAACAATGAATATTTAACTAATAAATAAATCTTAAAACTGGTTTTATTTGGGAGAAAAAAGATAGATAAGCTACTGATCAATTTAATTTTTAAAAAGAAAGAAGAAAACCAAATATCCAGTATCAAAAATGAAAAGTATAAAATCAACACCAAGGAGGAAGAAATTAAAGCAATAATTTAGAAAATATTTTGCCCAATTATATGCTAACAAATCTGACATGAGTAAAATTGATGAATATTTACAAAATATAAATTACCTTGATTGAAATATTATGGAATAGAGTGCTTAAATGACCTTATCTTATTTTTTTTAATTTTTTTATTAAAGCTTTTTATTTACCGAACATACCAGTAATTTTTCAACATTGATCTTTGCAAAACTTTCTGTTCCAAATTTTTCCCTCTTTCCCCTCACTCCCTCCCCTAAATGGCAGGTAGTATAATACATGCTAAATATGTTAAAATATATGATAAATACAATATATGTATACATACATACATACATATATATATAGTTATCTTGCAGCACAAGAAAAATCAGATCTAGAAAGAGGAAAAAAAACCTAATAAGGAAAACAAAATGCAAGCAAACATCAAACAAAAAGTGTTAAAATACTATGTTGTAGTCCACACTCAGTTCTCACAGGCCTCTCTCTGGGTGTAGATGGCTTTCTTTATCAATGAACAATATGAATCACCTCATTGTTGAAGAGAACCATGTCCATCAGAATTGATCATCGTATAGTCTTGTTATTGCTGTGAATAATGATCTCCTGGTTCTGTTCATTTCACTTAGCATCAGTTCATGTAGGTCTCTCCCGGCCTCTCTGAAATCATCTTGTTGATTGTTTCATACAGAACAATAATATTCCATAACATTCATGTACCATAATTTATTTAGCCATTCTCCAATTGATGGGCATCCTTTCAGTTTCCCATTTCTAGCCACTACAAAAAGGGCTTTTACAAACATTTTTGCACATGTGGGACCTTTTCCCTCCTTTAAGATCGTTTTGGCATATAGTCCCAGTAGAAACACTGCTAGTATAAATGACCTTATCTTAGAAAAAGCAATTGAACAAGTTATTAATAAACACTTTAGGGAAAAATCCCTAGGACCAGATAGGTTTGGAAATGAATTTTCCCAAACATTTTAAGAACAACTAATTCTAATACTATATCAATTATTTGGGAAAATAGGTGAAGAAAGAGTCCCACCCAACTCCTTTTATGACACAAATATGGTGCTAACACTTAAACCAAGTAGAGTTAGAACAGAGAAAGAAAATTATGGACCAATTTCCCTAATGAATATTGTTCCAAAATTTTTGATCAAAATTCTAGAAAGGTGATCATAGGGTGGGATTTATAGGATTGAAGGGTTGGTTCAATATTAAGAAAACTATCAATATAATTGAACATATCAGTAACAAGATCATCAGAAATCATATGATTATCTTAATAAATAAAATTTCTCTAATTCTTGGTACTGTGATAGAGTCTTTCCAAGAAGATCAGAGTGAAGCAAGAACATCCATTAACACTACTATTATTCTATAAAGTACTATAAATGTTACCTATAGCAATAAGAGAAGAAAAAGAAATCGAATTAAACTAGGCAATGAGGAAATAAAACTATCATTTTTTGCGTATGAGATGATAATAAATTTAGAGAACACTAGAAAATCAACTAAAAACTACTTGAATTAATAACTTTAGCAAAATTACAAGATACAAAATAAACCCATGTAAATCATTAATATTTTTATGTGATGAAAAAAAGCCCAGTAGCAACAGTTAGAGAAATTCATTTTAAATAATTGGAAACAATATAAAATACTTTGGACTCTATTTGCCAAGACAAATACAGAGACTATATAAACATAATTATAAAACACTTTTCACATGAAGTCAAATCTAAATAATTAGAAAAATATCAATTGCTCATGAGTAGTCCAAGTCAATATAACAAAAGTGACACTTCTGCCTAAAATAATTTACTTATTCAGCCTTACAAATCAAATTACTAAAACACTATGTGATATAGCTAGAAAAAATATCAAAGTTCATCTGAAAGAACAAAAGGTAAAGAATATCAAAGCATATTAAATAATTACAAAGGATGGTAGCCTATCAATAGCAGATCTCAGACTATATTACAAAGCAATAATCATCAAAATTATCTGATACAAACTAAGAAACTGAGTGCCAGATTAATGGAATAGATTAGGTACATAAAACACAGTAGTCAATGATTACAGTAACCCAGTGTTGGATAAACTTAAAGACCCTGGCTTTAGGGATAAGATTTTGTTTGACAAAAACTATTGGAAAAAATAGAAAACAATAGAAAACAAATTAGGTAAAGGCTAACATCTCACATCATTTATCAAGATAAGGTCAAAATGAGTAGATGATTTAGACATAAACACCATAAACAAATTGGGAAAAACAAAGAAAAGTCTGTCAGATCTATAGAGAAGGGAAGAATTCATGACCAAACTAGAAATAGAAAGCATTATGTAATATATATGTATATAAAACATTAAATATTGACTATATATATGTACATATATATGTATATGTACAAAAATATAGAAAAAAGAATAATTCTCTTTATATTAAATTAGAAAACTTTTGTACAGATAAAATGAATAAAATCAAGATTAGAAGAAAAACAGAAAGTTGGAAAACAATCTTTACAGCAAATATTTCTTATAAAGGATTCATTTCTCAAATATATAGAGTCAAATGAGTCAAACCTTTCAGGACCTGATTAATGGTCAAAGGATATTAATAGATGGTTTTCAGATGAAGAAACTAAAGCTGTCTATAGGCATATGAAGAAGTGTTCTAAATCACTTTTGATTATAAAAATGCACATTAAAACAATTCTGAGATGCTATGTCATATTTATCAGATTGGCTAACATGACAAAAAAAAGGAAAATGAGAAATGTTGAAGAGGATGTGGGAAAATTGGGACAGTAATTCATTGTTGATGGAATTGTGAACTGACTCAGTCATTATGGTATATAATTTGGAATTATGCCCAAAGAGCAACCAAACTCTCCATATCCTTTGATCTAGCAATACCAATATTAGATATGTATCCCAATAAGATCATAAAAAAGGGGGTAAAGACCTACATGTATAAATATATTTATGGTGACTTTCTGTGGTGGCAAAATTTTGGAAATTGAGGGGATGCCTATCACTTGGGGAATGGCTAAACAAACTGTTATATTGAATGATACTATGCAAAAAGAAATGAAGAACTGGCAGATGTCATAAAAACTTGAAAGATTTGTATGAAATGATGCAAAGTGAAGTGAGCAGCATGAAGAAAAGATTATACTTAGTATCAGCAATTATGTGATGATCAACAAGGATCGACCTAGCTCTTCTCAGCAACACAATGATCCAAAATAAGTACTAAAATCTCATGAATAAAAATGCTATCCATATTCAGATAAAGAACTGATGGACTTTGAATGCATATCAAAGAATATTGTTTTTTACCTTCCTTATTCTTTTTTGTGTTTTTTATCTGTTCTTTCACAAGTATGACTAATTTGGAAATTTGTTTTATATGACATTTGTGTAACCAATATCATTTTTGAAAGAGGGGATAAGAAAGAAGAGAGAAAAACTTGGAACTCAAAATTTTGTAAAAACCAGTTCTAAAAATTTTTTTGACATGCAATTAGGAAAAATACTATTAAAAAGAACCAGCTTATTGACAATTTTTTGGTGTTGTGAGACTGCAACTTCATCAAATGAAAATTAATATTAAGTTATATGAAGAATTTTGTCTTGTGAGCATTAGACAGAAACAAGCAGAAAGGATATTGCAAGGAAACAGGAAAACATATAACAAAAGGAAGAAATGGGTTTATAATATAACAAGACAAAGAGATAACACATGAACATCTTGAGTGATCCATTAGTATACACATAATATTAAGAAATCTTGAAAAAGGAACCCAACATGTTGGGTGATCCCAGTATGTTAGACATGGACAGTAGTCACATTAAGATGTGTAGTCATACATGGCTCTCTTCAACAATGAAATGTTTCAAACCACTTCCAATTGTTCACTGAAGAAAGCCATATACACCCAGAGAGAGGGATGTGAAATGTGGACCACAACATAACATTTTCATGTTCTCGATTGATGTTTGCTTGCATTGTGTGCCCTTTATCTGATTTTTCTTTCTTGTAGATACGATTTTTCTTGCACAACAATGATAAGTGTGGAAATAAGTGTGGATATATTCGATTTGTGAAGTATTTTAACATAATTAACATGTAGTGGATATCCTGCCATCTAGGGAAGGGGTGGGGAGTAGGGAGGAAAATTTGTAACAGAAAGCTTTGTAAGGGTTAATGTTGAAGAATTACCCATACATATGTTTTGCAAATAAAAAAATTTAAAAATAAAAAAAGATGTGTAGTCATAGTTATCACTGATTACAAAAGCTTTCACATTTCTAATAAATTCCATTGTTCCCCCTACACAATAACTCATTCTATTTATAATTATTCCAAGACATACTAACCCATTTACATGAATATTATACTATTATACTCTTTCTTTTATAGCACTAATTATTTATTTCTCTCGATTAATATTCAACGAAGCAAATTTATATTAGCCAAGAATAAAAACAGCATCATAAGATGCCGTGTTATTGCTTATCTATTAAAACAATAAGAGGGATCCATTTACTTCCATGTTCTTAAATATATACCCAAATCCACTTCTTTCCTTTTTCCAGTTTACAATCTATCCTTATTAACCAAAAGTCAGAATTTTATTAGACTATAATAGAAAAAGCTTGTAATTTGACTAGGATCTGCATCAATTAAAACCAGACACTCTAAGCTTACAGTGTTGCCTCAATTAATCAGCCTATAATCAGCCTATATAGCACACAGTTTCCCAAAGAGGATCCTAACATATCTATATCTATCTATCTATCTATCTATCTATCTATCTATCTATCTATCTATCTCTATATAATAACATTCCAGCTATTACTAATAGTTAAAATTCTATAACAGCCATCTAACTGAATGAATATTCAAATTATTTACCTCATGTATGTATTTGCCAGTTTTTTCATGTCTTTTAGTTATATTAAAAAGCCAATACAGAATACAATAATTACTATTAATTATTTACCTACAAATGTGTGATATCAGTTTATGAGTTATTATCCACTTCCCATTCAATAATATCACTAATATTAAAGGAACGTATTAGGCTACAATACAATATTTCTAATTATTAAACCCAACTTTCTAACTAATTGAAATTTTAAAATTTCTCAATTCCATATTGTCTATTATTTTAAATTAAACATGAAATTTCAAATATGATACGGTTATAGAGCACAAAATGTCAATGATCAAATTCCTCATAAAAATATATATAGTTTTGAAGTTCCAGTATGCTTCCTGCTGATTTCCTAAGCTCACATTAGGAATCCATCATCTGACAGAACTTGAGTACCATTAGATATCGCTCCTGTGCTCTGAAAGGGAATCATATCTAGGCAAGTTTAGATAAATAAAACTGTATTTTGAGTTGCTCTGCCTGATAAGTGAGTTAGTTAATAAGCATTTATTAAGGTATCCTGCTATCAAGGAGTTCACAGTCTAATGGGAGAGAACATGAAATCTTCTATGTACAAATAATATATATTATACAGGATAATGTGGAGATAAGGAATAGAGGTAATAGCATTAAAAAAGATCAGAAAAGTCTTCTCACAGAAGATGAGATTTTTTATTTATTTTTTTTTTTTTTGCTTTTTTTTGCTGAGGCAATTGGGGTTAAGTGACTTGCCCAGGGTCACACAGCTAGGAAGTGTCTGAGACCAGATTTGAACTCAGGTCCTCCTGACTTCAGGGCTGGTGCCCTAACCACTGCGCCACCTAGCTGCCCCAGAAGATGAGATTTTAGCTGATTTGAAGGAAGCCAGGAGACTTAACAGTGGTTCCAAGATGTATGTTTCCAGCCTGTCAGGCAACCTTGTGAATTCAGGAGGCCAGTAGAATTTGAGTCAAGTAGTCAAGTTGACTGATGGCAAGGGAAGTTTCTGCATCATAGAATATAATTACCAAAACCAGGATGAACTTAAGCCCTGATCTTAATTGCTAAAAACATTTACCTTGAGGGTATTGTTTGGACATTTCAGAGCTGAGGTGAAATATAACAGTACTTATTCAACAGCCCTACAAACTTTATATTCCAATGCTTGTCTCAATGTTTTTGTATAATAGTAGTTATTATTACAACTTGTCTAAGTTTGTCAGTACACCCAGTATAAAACAGCAGGCCTAGATTGTAAATAAGAGAAATATAACACCCCACTCTTTTTTTCCCTTTTTTTGAGGTTTAAAAATTTTTTAAGAGTATTTTATTTTTCCAAATTCTAACATTTACCTTTGCAATACCTTGTGTTCAAATTTTTCTCCTTCCCACTCCCTCCCCAAGACAGTAAGCAATCTGATTTATATTAAACATGTGAAATTATTCTAAACTTATTTCCATATTCAACATACTGCTCAAGAACAAACAGATCAAAAGAGAGAAAAACACCAGAATGAAACAAACAAGCAAGCAACAACAGCAGCAAAAAGTTGAAAAATACTATGCTTTGACGCACATTCAATCTTCATAATTCTCTCTCTGGATGTGGAAGACACTTTTCATCACAAGACTATTGGAATTGCCTTGAACCACTGCATTGTTGAAAAAGAGGTAAGTCTATCACAGATGATTATCATCATATAATCTTGTTACTGTATACAATATTGTCTTAGTTCTGCTCACTTCACTCAGCATCAGTTCATTTGGTCTTTCCAGGATTTTCTGAAGTCAGCATAATTTCTTATCATTTCTTATAGATCAATAATATTCCATTACATTCATATACCATAACTTATTCAGCCATTTCCCAGCAATGAGCATCTAATCAATTTCTAGTTCTTTGTCACTACAAAAAATGCGGCTAGAAACATTTTTGCCCAAATGGATCCTGTTCCCTTTTAATGGTCTCTTTAGAATACTGATCTAGTAGAGACACTGCTGGATCAAAAGATATGCAGAGTTTTATAGGCCTTTGGGCATAGTTTCAAGTTGCTCTCCAGAATGGCTAGATAATTTCACAGCTCATCCCCTTCAATATTTGTCATTATTTTTTTTCCTGCCATCTTTGCCAATCTGAGAAGTGTGAAGTGAACACCACACTGTTTAAATCAATTCTATAAGGTTTTTAATTTCATACAAATATAAACTATTGGTAGTACACACAAAAAAGGATATAAGAAAAACATATATACTTTAATTGAGATAAATGAAATATGGGGAGGGGAAAGAAAGGACAGAGGAAAGGAGGGAGGAAAAGAAGGAGAGAGGGAAAGACAGAGATAAGGAGAGACATAGACACACACAGAAAGACAAAGAGAGATTGGGAAAAAGAGATAGAAACAGACAAAGACAGACAGAAAGAAGAGGCAAAAATGACCATTGGATCCCTTCAGAATCTTGAAAATAGATGTCATGGGATTTTAGAATGAACATGGCAGTCTTGCCTTAGAGCCAAGATAATATTTTATGAAATAAAGAAATCAGGCTGACTCTATATGATATTTATGTATTTAAGAATTTTGAAATGTTTTTCTTTCTTCAAATTTTCCCTTCTCTTTTTGTCTGTGTATTCTAACAAGTCTCATATGTGTATGTGTGCATGTCTGATATATACTTGTAATCTATTTAAAATACTTATTTTTCTTGTTTTTCTTTTTTTTTTTTGAGGGCAATTTGGGTTAACTCACTTGCCCAGGATCACATAGCCAGTGAAAGTATTAAGTGTCTGAGCCTGGATTTTAACTCAGATCCTCCAGACTCCAGGACTGGTGCTCTATCTACTTTGTCATCTAGCTGCTCCTTTACTTTTTTTTCTTAACATAAATCCTATGATTTATCATGAATATTGTGTACTGAAAATGGAGGAGAGGACATACGTTTCTTTCCAACTTCCTACTATCCTCAGACTAATTACCATATCCAGCCTCTAAATTAGCTCTGAACTGTCAGAATCCACAAATATTGGGAGAGTAACAAATTACCAGCAGAAGATAATTTCAAAGATCACCAGAAAAGGTCTGTTTCAATCAGACATGGAGGGAGGCAGGTCAAGCACAAGCAGGCAAAACACAGATACTACTATGGTATTGTAGACCTAGGGAAGTGTGGGCTCCGTGGAGCATGGCGGAGAATCTACAGGCAGGAATCTACAGCAGCGTTGGCTACTCTGCCTTGGATGCAAGCCAGTAGATCAGGAGAGAAGATATAAAACATCCAACACCAGCACAAAAGGTAAATAGTTAACCCCAAAATGCCAGAATCTCACTGGACCTGACCTTGCCCACCTAGCACTGGGAGTGAGTCAGCACTAACTCAGTACAGCCCCTGCCACTTGTAGAGAAAACTTGGACAACCTCCAGTGCCTTAAAAGCAGACCATAACTTTTTTTAATGAGTAAAAAAAGCAAAGAGAACTCTGACCACAGATAATTTTTATAGTGAAAGAGAAGAACAGAAAAACCCTGAGGAGACTAAAAGGAAATTGTGTCCAAATGAAGCCAGAAAGGATGATATAAATTGTTCCCCATTACACAAAGGTCTCCTAGTAGAAACTATAAAAGATATTAAAAGACAGCTGGAAGAAAACTGGGGAAAGGAAATGAGAACTTTACAAGAGTTGAAAGAGGCAAAACAAAAATTACCTGAAGAAAATTCACTACAAAATAGTGAAATGGAAAAAGCATATAACTCCTTAAAATAGATTTGCCAAGATGGAAAAAGAAAACAACTCCCTGAAAAACAGAATTTGTGAAATGGAAAAAGAAAATAACTCCTTAAAAAACAAAATTTGTGAAATGGAAAAAAATCCATAGAACAAAACAACTCATTTAATAATTCAATTGGACAAATACAAGTAAATGAAGAAAACAATTCACTAAAAATCAGAACTTAACAAATGGAAATGAATGACTAAATGAGACATCAAGAATCAGTCAAGTAAAACAAAAAAACAAATGAAAAAATAGAAAAAATGTAAAATACCTACTTGGGAAAATAATTTACCTGGAAAATAGATCTAGGAGAGACAATCTAAGGATTATTGCACTTCTGGAAAAAAAACATGATGAAAAAAGAGTCTAGACACTATTTTTTTTGGAAATCATCAAAGAGAACTACCTAGATGTCACAGAATCAGAATAACCTTTGAAAGAATTCACTGAACACTTCCTGAAAGAGACCCCAGAATTAAAACTCCAAGGAATATCACGGCTAAATTTCAGAGCTATTAGACTAAAAAATATTACAAGCAACCAGAAAAAACAATTCAGATACTGAGGAGCCACAATAAGGATTACCCAGGACCTAGCAGCTTCCATCTTAAAGGCTCAAAGGGCCTGGAATCTGATATTCCAAAAGACAAAGGACCTTGGAATGCAGCCAAAAAATAAATTACTCTGCCAAACTGAGCATTTTCCTTCAGGGAAGAAGATGGACATTCAATAAAACAGGTGAATTCCATTCATTTTGTATGAAAAGACCAAAGCTAAACAAAAAAATGACCTCCAAATATAGAACTCAAGAGAAGGATACAAAGGTAAAAAGAGAACTCTTGAGAACTGTATTTCTGTCATGGGTATACATAGAGAGTACATGTATAATTTGATTTTACTGTTATTAAAAAAATAAATGAGAAGTGGAAAGGGGATTGTACTGGAAACAGGGAAAAGTGGAGTTAAAATGAGGGAAATTACATCTCAGAAAGAGTCAAAGAAAACCTATTATAATTGAGAGAAAGAAGGGAGAGGGATGAATATTGTTTGACTCTTACTCTCATCAGATTTGGCTCAAAGAGAAAATATTAGACATATTTGGTTTCACAAAGAAACTTCTCTCACCTTATAGAAAATCAAGAAGGGAAAGAGGAAAAGGGAAGTGGTAGGCTAAATTAGAAGGGAAAACAGAAATAGTAGGGGAAAGGTTTAAGAAAGGGGGAGGGACTCTAAAGGAGGAGGACTGCTTGAAGCAAGTGGTGCTCATAAGTAAAATACTGGGGAGGAGAGAAAGGGGAAAAGGAAAAAGTATAATTTGCAATGAATAAGATGGCAGGAAATATAGAATTAGTAGTTTTAACCATAAATGTAAATGGGGTGAACTCTCCCATAAAGCAGAAGTGAATAGCAGATTGGATTAAAAGCCAGAATCCTACAATATGTTGTTCACAAGGAATAAATTTAAAGCAGAGTGATACAAACAGAGTAAAGGTAAAAGATTGGAGCAGAATCTATTATGCTTCAGGTGAAGTAAAAAAAAAAGCAGGAATAGCCATCCCTATCTAAAATCAAGCAAAAGCAAGCATTGATCTAATTAAAAGAGATAAGGAAGGAAATTATATCTTACTAAAGGGTACCATAGATAATGAAATAATATCAATACTAAACGTATATGTACCAAGTGGTGTAGCATGGAAAGTCCTAAAGGAGAAGTTAAGAGAGCTGTAAGAAGAAATAGACAGTAAAACTATAGTGGGAGTTCTCAACCTTGCTCTCTCAGAACTAGATAAATCAAACCACAAAATAAATAAGAAAGAAGTTAAGGAGGTAAAATAGAATACTAGAAAAGTTAGGTATGATAGATTTTGGAGACCAAAAGGAGGACACTTTTTTTCTCAGAAGTTCATGGAACCTATACAAAAATTGACCATACATTAGGACATAAAGACCTCAAAATCAAATGCAGAAAGGCAGAAATAGTAAATGCATTTTTTTCAGATCATGTTGCAATAAAAATCACATTCTATAAAAGGCCAGGGGAAAATAGACCAAAAAGTAATTGGAAACTAAACAATCTCATCCTAAAGAATGAATGGATGAAACAGCAAATCACAGACACAATTAATAATTTCATTCAAGAGAATGACATTAATGAGAAAACATACCAAAATTTGTGGGATGCAGCCAAAACAGTAATAAGGAGAAATTTTGTGTTTCTAGATCCTTACTTGCATGAAATAGAGAAAGAGAAGATGAATGGACTGGGCTTGCAACTAAAAAAGCTAGAAAGAACAAATTAAAACCCCCAATCAAATACCAAACTTGAAATTAGAGAATAATAAAATTGAAAGTAAAAAAAACCTAGTGAATTAATAAATAAAACTAAGAGTTGGCTTTATGGAAAAAAAAAACAAAATAGATAAACCTCTAGTTAATTTGATTAGAAAAAGTAAAGAGGAAAATCAAGTTATTAGTCTCAAAAATGAAAAAGGAGAACTTTCCACCAATGAAGAGGAAATTAGAGCAATAATTGAGTTATTTTATCTAACTTTATGCCAATAAATTTGATAACCTAAGTGAAATGGAGGAATACCTACAAAAATATAGATTGCCCAGATTAACAGAAGAGTAAATAAATTACTTAAATAGTCCCATTTTAGAAAAAGAAATAGTACAAACTATTAATCAACTCCCTAAGAAAAAATCCCCAGGACCTTATAGATTTGCAAGTGAATTCTACCAAACATTTAAAGAATAATTAACTCCAATACTATATAAACTATTTGAAAAAATAGGGAATGAAGGACTTCTACCAAATTCCTTTTATGACACAGACATGGTACTGATACCTAAACTAGGTAGGATGAAAACAGAGAAAGAAAATATCCCTAATAAATATTAATGCAAAAATCTTAAATAAAATATTAACAGAGATTACAGAAAGTCATCCCCAGGATAATACACAATGACCAAATAGGATTTCTACCAAGAATGCAGGGCTGTTTCAATATTAGGAAAAAATTAGCATAATTGACTATATCAACAACCAAATTAACAAAAAAAACATATCTCAATAGATGAAGAAAAAAGCACTTGATAAAATCCAACATCCATTCCTATTAAAAACACTAGAGAGTATAGGAATAAATTGACTTTTTCTTAAAATACTAATGTCTATTTAAAACCATCAGCAAGCATCATATATAATGAGGATAAACTGGAACCATTTGCAATAAGATCAGGAGTGAAACAAGATTGCCTACTATCACCATTACTATTCAATATTGTATTAGAAATATCAGCTTTGGCAATAAGAGAAGAAAAAGAGATTAAAGAAATTAGAGTAGGTTATGAGGAAACCAAATTATCACTTTTTGCAGATGGTATGATGGTACACTTAGAGAACCTTAGAGAATAAACTAAAAATCTACTAGAAATAATCCCCAAGGGGGCAGCTAGGTGGCACAGTGGATAAAACACCAGCCTTGAAGTCAGGAGGACCTGAGTTCAAATCTGGTCTCAGACACTTAACATTCTCTAGCTATATGACCTTGGGCAAGTCACTTAACCCTAACTGCTTCAGCAAAAATAAATAAATAAAAATTCCCAATTTTAGCAAAGTTCCAGGATACAAAATAAATCCATATAAATCATCAGCATTTTTATACATCACTAACAAAATCCAACAGCAAGAGATACAAAGACAAATTTCAATTAAAATAACTGTTGATAGTACAAATTATATGGGAATCTATCTGCCAAGGGAAAGCCAGGAGTTATGTGAACAAAACTATAAAACACTTTCCACACAAATCAGATCTAAACAACTGGAAAAATAGCAAGTGCTTTAGGATAGGTTGAGTAAATATAATAAAGATGAATATACTACCTAAACTAATCTATTTATTTAGTGCTATACCAATCAAACTCCCAAGAAACTGACCTAGAAAAAATTAAAACAAAATTCATCTGGAAGAACAAAAGATTAAGAATTCAAGGGAATTAATGAAAAAAAAAAAAAAAACAAATGAAGGTGGCCTAGCTGTACCAGATCTAAAACTATATTATAAAGCAGCAGTCATCAAAACCATTTGGTACTGGCTAAGAAATAGACTAGTTGATCAGTGGAATAGGTTAGGTTCACAGGACAAATAGTCAATAACTATTGCAATCTAGTGTTTGACAAACCCAAAGAGCCCAGATTTTGGGATAAGAATACACTATTTGACAAAAACGTCTGGGAAAATTGGAAACTGGTATGGCAGAAACTAGGCATTGACCCACACCTAATACCATATACCAAGATAAGTTTGAAATGAGTTCATGATCTAGACATAAAGAATGATATCATAAACAAATTAGAAGAACATAGGATAGTTTACCTCTGTGTCGGAGGAAGGAATTTGTGACCAAAATAGAACTGGAGATCATTATTGATCACAAAATAATTTTGATTATATCAAGTTAAAAAGTTTTTGTACAAATAAAACTAATGCAGACAAGATTAGAAAGGAAGCACCAAAGTAAGAAAACACAAAGGTGCTAATAAAGGCCTCTCCTCTTTTCTTTCTTTTTTTTTGTTTGTTTATTAAAGCTTTTTATTTACAGAACATATGAGTAATTTTTCTACATTGACCTTTGCAAAATTTTTTTTTCAAATTTTTCCCCTCCTTCCCCCCATCTCCTTCCCCCCATCTCCTTCCCTAGATGGCAGGTACTCTAATACATGTCAAATATGTTACAATATATGATAAATGCAATATATGTATACATATCTACACAGTTATCTTGCTACACAAGAAAAATGAGATCTAGAAAGAGAAAAAAGCAACAACCTAAGAAGGAAAACAAAATGTAAACATTCACAGAAAGCATTAAAATGCTATGTTGTGGTCCACACTCAGTTCCCACAGGAAAGGCCTCATTTCTAAGATATATAGAGAATTGATTAACATTTATAAGAAAACAAGCTGTTCTCCAATTGATTAATGGTCAAAGATATTAGCAGACAATTTTCAGATGAAGAAATTGAAACTATTTCTAGTCATATGAAAAGGTGCTCCAAATCACTATTGATCAGAGTAAGGCAAATTAATACTACTTTGAGATAGCACTACACGCCTCTCAGATTGGCTAAGGTGACAGGAAAAGATGATGAATATTGGAGGGGATGTGGGAAAACTGGGACACTGATACATTGTTGGTGGAACTGTGAACAAATCCAGCCATTCTGGAGAGCAATTTGGAACTATGCTCAAAAAGTTATCAAACTGTGCTTACCCTTTGACCCAGCAATGTTTCTACTGGGCTTCTATCTCAAAGAGATCTTAAAGGAGGGAAAGGGACCTACGTGTGCAAAAATGTTTGTGGCAGCCTTTTTTGTAGTGGCAAGAAACTGGAAACTGAATGGATGCCCATCAATTGGC
>JAJPUD010004709.1:137124-163552 GCA_023553655.1 Myrmecobius fasciatus
TAAAGGAGGGAAAGGGACCTACGTGTGCAAAAATGTTTGTGGCAGCCTTTTTTGTAGTGGCAAGAAACTGGAAACTGAATGGATGCCCATCAATTGGAGAATGGCTGAACAAATTTTGGTATATAAATGTTATGGAATATTATTGTTCTGTAAGAAACTACCAATAGGATGATTTCAGAGAGGCCTGGAGAGACTTACATGAACTGATGCTAAATGAAATGATCAGAAGCAGGACATCATTGTATATGGCAACAACAAGACTATATAATGATCAATTCTGATGGACATGGCTCTCTTCAACAATGAGATGATTCAAATTAGTTCCTATCGTTCAGTGATGAAGAAAGCAACCTACACCTAGAGGGAGGACTGTGGTATCTTAGTCTCAACCACCACATAGCATTTTCACTCTTTCCATTGTTGTTTGCTTGCATTTTGTTTTCTTTCTCAGGTTTTTTTCCTTCCTTTTTTTTTTGTGCAGCAAGATAACTATATAAATATGTATACATATATTGCATTTAACATATATTTTAACATATTTAACATGTATTGGACTACCTGCCATCTAGGGGAGGGGGTGAGGGGAAGGAAGGGAACATTTGGAACAGAAGTTTTACAAGGGTCAATGTTGAAAAATTACCCATGCATATGTTTTGTAAATAAAAAGCTTTAATGAAAATTAAAAAAGAAAAAAACAAACAAAAATGAATATTGTATATTGCACTTTCTCTATATTACTTGTCCCTAAGAGGGAAATAGTGGGAGTCAGTGATTAACTAAAAATGTACTACATCTTATTTAGGACTTAAGAAGTTTGTCTCTATCCATATAGCCAAAGTTTTATCTTAGTTTAGGATCTTAAAAACTATAGTTGAGAAAACTTTGTAAGACCTGTTTTCTTTTGCCTTAAGCTAAATGAGCTCACCCTAGAAATCGAATATGGCAGAAAAGATCTAAAGGAAAAAGCTAAGGGAAAGAATCTCCAGAGAGAAGAGTAGAGAGGAAAGAACATGATCAAAGGGAAGGTAATATTCAAAACTAAGAGCCAGGAGATGGACAGAGTCTGGGAGGAATTGATTATACTATTTTCTAAAAGGCAGGAGAGGAAGCCCTTCTCAGTCAAATTTTGCCCTATATAAGTGACACTTGCCGGTTAGACTTATGATACACATGTAATACATGTAATCATGTAGTTGATCCAATGGGGATGGTGAAAGTTCCCTAATTATATGCATTGTATTTGTAATATGAAGAAATAATATAATTATGCAAAATAAAATATTATATAAAACATATATAATATAATTATATAAAATAAAATAACATCAAGGTGGAAGGGAGTGCAAGTAATTGAGGAATTTAAGAAAGACTTTTTGTAGGAAATGGGGTTCAAGCTAAAATTATGAAGGAAACTAAGTGTTTTAAGAAGTATTGGTGAGGAGAGAATTTATTTCAGATACGAGGCATTATTTAAGCAAAAATTCAAAGGTGAAAGATACAACATTGTATACAGGAAAATGCTAGCAAGCCAGTTTGATTAGAGTAAAGAGTGTGTGAAAGACACAATGTGATACAGTAGAAATAATAGGACATTTAAGGTCAGAGAACCTGGCTTAGAATACCAGCTTTGGCACTTACTACCCACATGCCCTTGGATAAGTAATTGAACTTCTGTGTCTGAGTTTGCTTAAATGTAAAAGGTGAGGGAGGGGTTTACTTTGATCCTCCAGTACAATTCCTAATTCATGAACCAATGAATGATGTCCAATGAGTGAGGAAAGGTCATTTGGGACTACACTGTGGAAAGGTTTAAATGTTAGACTGAAGAGTTTGGATTTTATTCTAAAAGCAAGAGCGATACACTAAATTGGTGAGGATGTACTCAGCTTTGTGCTTAGAAATATTATTTTGGCACTATGTAAAAGATAGCTTGGGGAGAAAAGAAACTGATTGCAGAAACACTAATTAGGAGAATAATTAAATTGTTTAGGTAGTGATGATGAGAGCCTAAACAAAAATAGAGATTGTGAATGGAGAGAAGGGGAGGAATAGAAAAGCTGTCTTGGAAATAAGATTGAAAAGACTTGACAATTGAGTATTTATGAAATTGCAGGAGAGAGAAGTCCAGGATGAATGGGAGTTTCATTGGTAGAAATGGAGAAGTTCAAAGGAGGGATAGGTTTGGTGGCAAATACAATAAGGTCTGTTTTGATCAAATTTCGAGTGTGGAGCAGGCAGTGTTATTTAGGAAATTAGGGCTGTAATATGGATTTTGGCATAATTTACAAAATAAATCCATGGCAGCTAAGATATAATGTTTGCAGTGTTTTTATTATTGGATTTTTTTCCATTGTATCTTTCTTGTGGTGAGTCTAAGTATTCCCAAGTGTTAATGTGGATCTAGGATAGAGGTTTATGCTTCTTTAGAGTCTGAACTCAATATACATGAAAACAAGAGAAGCTGAGATATGATGGAACTATATTTCAAATTTAGACTATGCCAAACCTATTGTATAGGCTGAGCTTACTTTCTCCTCTCATATCAGAAAATAAAAGTATCTGGAAATGGGATCTGACATAATAGGTCTGATTAAAAAGACTAATTCTTTGAGGAAACTCTCAAGCCATGAATGTGTCATTGAATAGGCTAGTATCAATCCATTCATACTCAAAATAGTTGCATCAATCCCATAGCTTCGCCTCCCCTCTTTTAATCTCCATCTTCATTGGCTATGATGCTTGGCAGTGGAGATACTGTATTTAATCAGAGACAATTTGTGTTTCAGTTGCTATGAATCTAACAGGGAGCAGAGACAGAAAGTTTCCAGCCAGACATGATCATTGAAAGGTGGTTACTTGAGGAAGGAAGTGGTGTAAAGAATCATTACCTCTAAATGAAGAAAAGAGAGCCAACCTATATTCAGTAGAGTTCAACCTCTAGCAAAGAAAAGTTGAGCTTTAGAGACAAAAATTCTTGCAAAGAGAGTATGTTGAGTCCCTGTAGTATTGGAGTTGTCAGCTATATGTGTTCTCTACATATATGTGCCTTATTGTCATTGAATTCATTTTTTGCCCACTCTTCCTGCAGATGCTGTACATATTTGTAGAAAATTACACCTAAGGTATATGGGGGGAAAATAATACATAATTACTTTAAAATTCCAGTTTATTTTTATTATTTTTAAATTCCATGATGTACTCCTTTATTCTACCATGAGCATACATAAGAATGATTAGACACTAGATCTCATGATTACTCATAATTATTTCCCTTTCTTAATTAAAAACTGTTAGAAGGCCTTATGCCTTTCTCCAAACCTATTCCCTTTGTTTTGATTTTACTTTTCTCTCTACTCTATGCTCTACTCCTTAATCCCCTGCCTTTTTTGACTTAATTACTCTCATTTTATGCCAATCCTTAACCCTGGATTACTCTCACCTTCCTCTTCCTTTGTATTTATATATTGTAGTACAAAGATGGAAGAAGTTATGCAACTATTCTGACTGGGTATGTTATAAATTCATCTTATGCAACTTCAATTGGGCCCTCACTGATAGCGAGATAATGTTTTTATTCCTCTCCAAATGATTCCTTTTCTTATCCCCTACAAAAGCTTTTATATCACATCTTCTTTCTCCCTTCTCTCACTGAAGATTTTTCTTATTTTATAGAGAAAATTGAATCTATTCAATGTGAACTCCTTTTTTTCTTTGCTTCTCTTTATCTCAAACTTCCTTGACATCATCCTCAATTACTTCTTTTTTCTAGTTTCTTTTTTAAATTAATTTTTCTGTGTGTATGAGGCAATTGGGATTAAGTGACCTCTCCAGGATTACACAGCTAGGAAGTGTTAAGTGTTTAGACCAGATTTGAACTCAGATCTTCCTGATTTCAGGGCTGATGCTGTGGCCTGTGCCATTTAGGTACCCCTTTTTTCTAGTTTTTGTAATGAACTACCCCTTTCCTGACAAGGTCAACCTCTCTATACATGTCATTGAACCCCCAATCTTTCATATTTTTCAGTAGATAATAAGTTTAATTCTGTTTCTCAAAAGTCTCCTCAACTTCAATCTCTATCTATCTACTGGCTGCCATAACAGCTTAATAAATGGCTTTGTTTTGAGGTTGTGTCTACTGACTAAATATTATGAGAAATTTATCCCCTGGGAACTCATGAACTGTAGTTTTAGGAGTATAGACCCACAATGCTATACTCCTGGAACCTATGAGAGTAATTAACTCTCAATGACCAATGATCTATAAGTTGAAGCAAATAGTCTTGGAAACAGGGTGGGAGGTGAGGATGTTACACAGTACTCTATATAGGTCTCACACTGGAGGAATCACTGCTGGACCTAAGGAACTATGGACTAGTGAAAAGATTTCACTCACCATTGGTATATGGTATGTTTGTAGGCACAATAAGAAATCCAGTAGACTTGCTCTTTTTGTAAGAGAACTCTATACATAACAACAAAATAGCCACCCTTACTGAAACAAGGCTTGCAGATGAAGTCTAGCATACTAGAGTTGGAACTGGATATATATTTTTCTGGAGCGACTACCGCAGGGATGGGGAATTGTGAAAGTGGCATAGATTTTACCATCAAAACTAGTCTGATCAATAAGTTTATATACCTCCCAAAAGGAGTGAATGATAGGTGCACTACAATGTGATTGCCACTTTCAGGAAAGCATTATACCACCACATCATCACTGTGTGTGCTTCCCATCATGACAAACTCTGAGAAGGTCAAAGAAAAAAATTTATGAAGACCTGGAAACCCTCATCACTAATGTGCTGAAAGAGGACAAGTTCATAATTCTGGGTGACATTGATACCAGATTAGGAAGATTATCAGGCATGGTAAAGGTTCCTTAAGAGGAATAGAAACAGAAATGATCACATACTACTAAATTTTTGTACATTTCATGACCTTTTCATCACCAACACTGTCTTCTGTTTACCTACACACAATAAAACTGTGAATACACCCTTGCAACAAACATTGGCATTTAACAGACTATGTTATTATAAGGAGAAGAGACAGATAAGATGTGAAAGTAATGAAGGTAGTATGTGGCACAGAGTGTTGGATGGATCTTAGACTTATCTTTTCCAACTAAATATTTACATTCAATGTGAGCAATAGCTCCAAAGATGATGATTATCAGAAGACCTAATGGCCACAGATTACAACATTTCTTAGTGGGGAAAAGCTGAGGCAACACACAGTTGGCAACAGTGAAGCAGTAAAGAAGTGGGCATTTTTCAGAGATTTGGTGTATAGTACTGTATTTACTCTTCTGAGACAGAAAACTCACAGACATCAACATTGGTTTGACAAAATTCAGAAACTGCTAAGTGAAAAATGACATTTCCACAAAACTTACCAGAAGGGTAGTTCTTCTGTTTATAAGGAGGAAGCATTTAAGTGCATCAAAATAAAGTACAAGTGAAGTTAGAGAAACAGAAGATTCTTGGTTCAGTAAGGGAACAGATAAAATTCAGTTTTACCCTGATAGTAACAATCCAAAGCACTTTTTAATGGTCCCCTGAAAGAAATTTATGGGACAAATAACAACAGTACATCTCAACTACTCAGCAATGATGGAGCCACACAGATTATTAACAAGGACATGATCCTGGAGAAATGCACTGAATAATTCCATAGCATTCTCAATAGATCATCATCAATCAATGCTGGAGCCATTGACTGTATGCATCACATTGAAATCATTCCCTCTTTATTTGAACTTCCAACTTAAGAAGAGGTTTTGAAGGCCTTTGGCTCCTCTCCTTTGGCCAAGTACCTGATTCTATTTTATCTGAGATTTATAAGGCGGGGGCTGATTGCTCATATGAAAGCTGATTGAAGTCTTCTAGTTTACATGGCAAGAGAAAATTATCACCCAGGAGTTTAAGGATGCCTTCATTGACCATCTCTATAAAGGAAAATAAAATAGTTTGCTCTGTGATAATCACAGGGTGGTAGTCATTGCTATCAAAGTTCTTGCTAGAGTCCTCCTTAATAGGCTTCTCCTTAATTTGAAAGAAAGTCATCTACCTGAGAGCTAGTGTGGCTGAGAACTGTGTTTACAACCCAACAATGACAGGAGGAATGCCAGAAGCAGAACAAAAGTGTATATACAATGTTCCTCAGTCATAAGGACTTGTGGAAGATGATGGCAAAATTTGATTGCCCAGAGAAATTCATCAGTATTGTATGCATCTTTCACAATAGCATTCTTGCATGGCTTCTGGATAATGTTCTCACACTTTCCTAGTCACCAATGGATTGTAGGGATGTGTGCTAGCTCCTTTTTTTTTAGCATAATGTTTTTAGCAATGTTGTCAGATACCTTCAGTAAGCATGAAAATGGCATCAAGGTCAACTAACTCATTGATGGCAAATTATTTAACTTGAAAAAGCTACAAACCAAAATCAAAGGAGAGACAAGAGAGAGAGAGAAAGAGAGAGAGAGAAAGAGAGAGAGAGAAAGAGAGAGAGAGAGAGAGAGAGAGAGAGAGAGAGAGAGAGAGAAAGAGAGAGAGAGTTGTTGCACAACTTTTTCAAATGATTGTTCATTCAATGCAGCCTCCGAAGCTGAGATTGGCCTGACAATTAATACCCCAGAAGCAGAGGTTCTTCAAGATATGAGATATAGCAAATGAAGAAATTTTAAATGTGTAGATAAGTTCGCTTATCTTTGCAGTACACTTTCCAGGGGTGTACACATGATTAGGTTGATGCAGTCATTGTCAGAGCTCATTGCTTAGGAGGCTTCCAAGGAAAGTATGGGACTGAAGAGGTTTTAGGTTACCTGTCAAACTGAGTCATTGACCTCATCATTGTACACCTCTAAAACCTGGGCAATCTACCAGTACCATGGCAGGAAATTGAATCACTTCCATCTGAATTGTCTTAGCAAGATTCTGAAGATCACCCAGCAAGATAAGGTACAGGGACATTGAGATACTTCTTGAGTTGAACTGCCCAGCAGTTAAACTTTATTTCAAAGAGCACAATTCCAATGGACTGATCACTTTGTTCAAATTCAAAACATATGTTTATGTAAAAATTACTTTTATAGAGAACTCACACAAGATAAACATTCACATGAAAGTCAAAAGGAGCAATACCAGGACACTCTCAAAGATTCTCTGAATAACTTTCAAATCTATTGTAAAACATGAGAGATACTTGCACAGGATTTCCCAGCATGGCATCCCTGCATCAGAGAAGCTGTTGTGCTCTATGAGTAAAGCAGAATTGCAGTATATTAAAAGAACTTAAAAGTATATTAAAAGAAATAAAAAAAGATGTGCAAATTTAGAGATACTTCTACTCCAAATGTTCATATGAACTATTTGTGTCTGACTTGTGGTAGAATCTTCCAAACTCATATATACCTTCTGAGTCTTGTATCTTTCAGACTAATCATCTTTAATTCCCCCCCCCCCACACACACACATCTTATTATCATATAACGTGGACTTTGAGACCTTTTATTGCTTATATACCCCTGGATTCTCTATACCGTTTCAATATTCTTCTAAAGCTGTGATGCTTAGAATGGAACACAATACTGTGATACAGGATGCACATAAGGATCTAATGCTTCCTTATGTCTGGAAGTTGTGCCTCTAGATCTTAATGTAGCTCAATACATTTTTAGTTACCATATCAATGAATAAGAATTTATTATGCATCTACTATATATCAGGTAGTGTCCTAAGCTCTGGGGATACAAAGAAAGTCAAAAGACAGCCCCTGCCAATAGGAACTCCCAGTCTAAGGGAGGCTTCTTATGATTCACCAAAACAGATGCTTTTCAGACATACAGGTTTACTATGTAAACCTGCCTCTCTTGCATTGTACTTATGAAACAATTTTTAAACCCAATTATAAAACTTTATATTGATCCATATTAAATTTCATCTTCTTATAGTTAGTTCAGTGTTCTAGCTAATTACCATCTTGCTTGATCCTGATATTTTTTTGGCCATGCAGTGTTTGCAAATCCTCCTAGGTTTATGTCATTGGCAAATTTTATTCAAGACCACCAAGATCCATTTTGAAAAGTGACAATGTCAAGCAATGTATAAGTTTTTCTGCACAATTTCGTATCATCTGCACATTTGCCATCTAGGTAACTGATAAGAATGTTAAATGCTTGGGACCAAGGCCCAAACATTGGGATTTGACACTAGAAATGCCTTTCTAACTTTACCTTGATCCATTAATCACAATATTAAGGACTATTATTATCTTTTATTTAAACTACAGCTATAGTGTTCTATCTGTGTTGTCTACCTTTAGTCTCTTTTGCATTCATATTCTCCTTACCATTGCCAGAATAATCTCCATAATTCATCACATTTTCTTATTTAAACACATTGGCTGCTGAGAAGTCAAATTCTCTCTATGTTTCCAACTGCTACTACTGCCTTGAGAGTCCTCCAAAATTTGATTCTCAGTCTAATTTTTCTTCCTTCTACTCCTCTTTATGTTCTCTGTTTCAACTAAACAGTTTTGCTTCTATCTTTACTCCCCCAAAATAAAATGTTATTTTCTCCACTTCTGTTTATTGCAGTCTCATCTACCTTTCAAATTCCAACTAAAATGCATCCTTGTAAATGGCTGAAAGGAGAGGACAGGTTCATGATGAGCCCTTATGTTCCTCTTATGTGTTCTTACACATAGAACTTTAATACGATAATAATACTTCTTTCATGGATATAAATTATCCTGTGAAATTCATTTCCATTTTCACAAGATCATAATTAATTCCTGTAAATGTTCAATAGAGCTCTGAATTGAACTTCTCTTTTCTCTTTATACGATTTCATTTGACAACCTCATTGACTCACATATTTTCAATGATTATTTCTATGTTGATGGTTCTTAAATCTACTTAAACTGCCTCAACCTCTCTGTTTATCTCCAGTTGTCTGTTAGACTTCTCAAAATGAATGTCTTGTACAAATCTTAAGTTCAGGACTTCTTTTCTTTTTTTAAGGTTAAATATGTATAATTCTTTTAAACATATTTTCATTATTGTCATGTTATGCATGAAAAATCAAATCAAAAGGAAAAAAAACACAAGAAAGGAAAAAAAAACAAGCATACAAACAACAACAAAGGTAAAAATACAATGCTTTGGCCCACTTTCAAACTCTATAGTTCACACTCTGGATGCAGATGACATTTTTCATCCCAAAGGACTACCCTTTTCCTAATTTCCCTATTACTTTTGAGGGTTCCAAAATCCTCCAAGTAATCCAAGCTCCCAATCTAAATATCACCTTTCACTCTTCATTTTTAATCATTCTCCATATCCAATCAGTTGTTAAGTTATGTCTTTTTGACCTTTGTAGCAACTCTCCTTTGTACAACTCTGGTGTAAATCTTCATTACCTCATGCCTAAATGTGCCCCTGTCCCAAGTGTCTCTCCATTCCAAATCATCTTTCATTCAGCTGCCAAAGTGATCTTTCTAAAGAGAAAGTCTGACTATGTTTCCCCCAAAGGAAACCAATGTTTTCACTGACTCACTATTACTTTCAGGATCAAATAGAAAGTCTTCCCTTTAGCAATTTTTCTAATTGTCTTATTCTTTATCTTCCACCTCCTGCCTATTCACACATACACTCTGTGATCCAGTGAAATTGACCACCTTGTTATTACTTGAGCAAGATATCCTTATCTCCTGACTGGAATTTCTTCTGGCTATTTGCCCTATATGGAATGCTTTCTCTCTCTTCTCCCTCTCTTGGTTTCCCTGGCTTCCTGCAAATCCCAGCTAAAATTTCCCTTTCTATAGAAAGCATTTTCTTAATCCTCTTATGTTTGATTCCTTTCCTCCAAGAATTATTTCTCATATATTTTGTATATATTGTTTGTACATACTTGTTTTCATGATGTCTTGCCAATTAGACTGTGATGTTCTTGAAAGTATGGACTTTCTTTTAATCCTTTTTGTGTCCCTAAAACTTAGAACAGTGTCTGGCATATATAAGGCACTTAATACATAAATACTTGTTGACTGGCTGGCAAAAATGAATAATGTGCATAGGATTATGAAAGAAGTAAATTATATTGAAATTTTAAAATTATAAAGATATCTAGGTCTTGCTACATGTATGCAATAGATTTTATATCTTTGATAAAATGAGTTAAATTGTTCTTTGTATGCTTTAAAGAGAGAAGCATGTTAATTTCATAATTAAAGCCACATTAAACATTTATTTAAAAGAAACAGAATATTAAAAGTAAGCAAATTATATCCCTTTTATCAAATTTCTTTATGGTAATTAAAAAGTTTCTAAAAGATCAGGAAATATGATAAAAATTATGAGATACATGTGAAATGGAGGGTGTCAATTCTAAACATAGTGCTTCAAGCAACATTTGTCGAATTTTATTGAAATAAAGAGGATTTAATGATCTATATTTGATGTTTCTGAGAGACTTAATCATGATCAATAGTTAAGTAGTATGGATATGGTGTAATATATTTTTAGGGTGGGATGGGAAGGGAGAGGCAGGATGCCACAGGCTAAGGTAATAAATGCTTCTTTTTTTCCTAGCATATATCTGGAAAGGTTTCCTTGAGCTATCTAGGAACTTCTTGAGTGATAGTAAATAAATGATTCTTTGACTAGGTTAGAATATCTAGAAATTAAGCAAAGAGGTCTGAGAGGAGCAAAAAATATGTGAAGATGCAAAAAGCCTTTTTTAGCCCTTTTTATTCTAAATGTTTTCCCTCTGAGATTAGTTTATACTATTTCTTGTTTTTATATTGTTGTTTATATATTGTCACCCCCACTGTATTGTGAGATCTTTGAGAGTTGTTGCTTAGTCATTTTCAATTATATTTGACTCTTCATGGCCCCTTTTGGGGAAAATGGTTTGCCATTTCATTCTCCAGCTCATTTTACATATGGGGAAACTAAGGCAAATAGAATTAAGTGACTTGATCAGGGCCACCCAGCTAGTAAGTGTTTAAGGCTAGAGTTGAGTTCATATTTTTTTAACTTCAGATCTAGTGCTCTATCCACTGTGTCATATAATTGCTTTTGAGAATAGCGACTAATTTTTTGTCATTATTTTTCCCCAGCACTGAGCACACAGTGCCCAATGCTTCTTGACTTGACTTTATTTGACAAGGAGAATTAAAAAATGAGTCAGTTTGAAATAGTTTAGAGCAAGAGTTGAATCAGAGGGTAAAATTTCAGATAGCTGAAAGGATTAGATAATGAATATGAGGTGCTTTAAAATTACAATGACACCTAAATATAAACTATTATCTTTATTAAGGAGGAAAAAAAGAACCTTCACTTATGTAAAGTTGAAATGTACCTTAGATACAAAAAAAGAACTCTTGCACGGTTAAGGGAAGATATAAGAATTTCCTTGTAAAAGGAAAGGAGATAAAAACCTCACCATTTGTGATGATGTGCAACAAATTGTATTCTCCCTTCTCTGGAATACATTTTGACACTTTTAACATGGAAGGAGCATTAGGATCTTGACTAAATTAAGTAAATAAACATCTTCTACAGCCTTAGCGTATAGAGGAAAGAAACATGTCTGGATATGGAACCTAAGGGCCTTGATCAAAGGTCCCAAAGCTGAGGAATTATCTGGAGAGTGAGATCAACATCATTTTTATTTCTCCCAAAGGATAAGTATAAGAATACCAGTGAGAAACAATATACACAGTGGTTCCTATTGGGCTGATAAAATTGGAAAATAGGGAAGTCCTGGAAGTGGGAAGGAACTTAGTGATTCTTGGAATGTCTAAGATGTACATATAAGGAGTATAGAAGCTGGAGCTACTTAGAGGTTAGTGTAGAATGTTCCAGAATTGAGAGATCTCTTACATGATGTCTTCAGATCTTCAGGTATGGGAAAGGGGGATAGGAAGACACATGGGAAGGGTGGTAATTAATAAAGAATGATAGCAGTGGTGGGCAATTTCTTTTTTATCAGATGCAATTTTATCTAGAATCCCACAAGTTCCATATGAACTTGGGCAAATTATTTAAACTATTAATACTTCAGTTTCCTCATCTGTACTATGGAACTGATAATACCTGTCCCACATAACTAATGGAATTGTTGTGAATGAAGATTATGTAAGATAATAAGTAAGATACTTTACAAATTGTGACACAAAAAGTTGTGACATAAAACTTAATTATAATTATTTCACAGATTCCAAGTACAAGGAGATGAAACTAGAACTTTGGGGTTTTAGTTTTGATTCCTCCTCATCAAATCATTTTTTTTTTTCTATTACTAACTTTCCCTTCATAAAATGTAGGATGTCAGAACTGGAAGGGACTTTAAAGATAATCAGTTCTGGATGGGTCCTTAAAGACCATCATATTCAAATGCTGAGTTCCTCCAAAAGAAAATTATATGTTCAGGATCACATAGCTAATTAGTAACACAAAAAAGACTACAATATAAGATAATGTAAATTTTACTATATTCTGCTGTCACTCTAGAAAGCCTGCAGAAATTTCCCTTCCACAGCTTTCTTGTAATTCCTTAATTAATGAGTATCCATTCCTCTGTCATCTTCCCTTTTAGTTCACTATTATGGTTCCTCAATTTGGATTTGGGGGTTTATGAACCTTAGGGCCCCACCTCCCTCTCCTTCCTATTTTTAATCCCCCCTCTCCTTTCCTCTTTTTTTTCTTGAAGATCTTTTGATTCAATCACTGTGCCCCCATAGGACAGCTTAATGATTGAGCCTTCCTATCTCTGAAAGGGGTAGAGATTTTCCCCCTTTATATTGAATGGATAAGGGATTTCTGGTAGGGAGAAAGGCATTCCTTTCAAAAAGTAACAGTATATTTTTTTGTAAGAACTTAAGGAATTCAGGAATCAGGGGCAGTGTGTGCGAATGTGTGTGTGTGTGTGTGTGTGTGTGTTTGTGTAAAATTGATGATTATTAAAAAAAACCTTTCCATGGTAAGGAATGTATGGGGCAATGACTTTGGCCCAAGATCCTGAAATCCTGCCTGGCTGTCAAGGGGTGGGAAGCCCATTGGACTTGACACCAGAAAATGTGGGTTCAAGTTCTAACTCTAAAGACATTACTTTTGTGACTTTGGACATGAACCATGAACCTTAATTTCCTTCTTCATCTAATGGAGATAAGAATAATTTTGCCCATGGCTTCATTGCTATTGCCCAGAAAATACTTTTTCAAGAGCTGCATAACAGGAAAGCCATTGTCATTTCCAAATTGTTTAAAGAACACTCTGCATACTTAAGATCAGGATTTTTATTTACTAGTATTTAAAAGTCTTCCTCCTCAGGGTGTAGAGGTTGACTGAGGTCCTGAAGTCTGTAGCAGTAGAACACAGTCTGGCAAATTTAAAAAAGTTATAAACGATTCAAGTATGAACAAATTGTGTGTTTTTTTATCTGAAAAACAACCTGGCTAAGTTTATAGCTTCATCACCAGAGGAAAGATTAGTTGAATATTTCTTTATTTATCCATTCATTTATTTACTTTCTCTTTTATTTGTTTGTTTTTGCTATAGAAATTCCTCATGCCATTTCTTATGACATAGAAAGGCCAAAATCTAAATTGGTGGAGGGGAAAAAAATTACCTGATGAAATAATTGATCTTTTGATTAGATGTATTGAAACAAAGAAGGGGAAAATGAATGTCAAAAAAAAACCCCAAAAATAACTTGGTCATGGTCTCTTAGCCTGTACATTACAAGTATGGGTCTAAGAGTCTTTCACCTAAAATCCAGTACCTTTTCCACTAAGCTACTTCACTTTCTGACCTTCCTTTTCCCCTTTCTTAACCCCAGTACTGGGAACCATGGACTGCACTAACCAAAGCTGGGTCCAGAACTTTGTTCTGGTTGGCTTCACTCCCATCCAGTTCCTGCAACCTCTTGCCTTCCTGGGTGTCCTGTCCATCTACCTCCTCACCTTAGCTGGTAACTTGTTCATCATCATCCTAGTCCGGGCTGACTCTGCTCTGAGCACTCCCATGTATTTCTTTATCAGCATCTTGTCCTTCCTGGAACTCTGGTACATCAGCACTACAGTGCCCACACTCCTGTACACTATGCTACATGGACCCTCACCTGTTTCTCCCACTGTCTGCTTCATCCAACTGTATGTCTTCCACTCACTAGGTATGACTGAGTGTTACCTTCTGGGTGTCATGGCCCTTGATCGCTACTTTGCTATTTGTCGCCCTCTCCACTACCACAATCTCATGGGTGGCCAGGTGCGGGTCTGGCTAGCAGCTGCTTCGTGGGTGGCTGGCTTCTCTGCAGCTCTGGTCCCTGCCTGCCTCACTGCCTCACTGCCCTTCTGCCAGATGGAGATTGCTCATTACTTCTGTGACCTTGCACCACTCATGCGACTGGCATGTGTGGGCACTGCCTGGCATGCACATGTCCATGGAGCTGTGATTGGTGTAGCTACTGGGTGTAACTTTATCTTGATTTTACTGCTGTATGGGGGCATCCTGAGGGCTGTGCTGAGTTTGCCTACAGCTGCCAGCAGGGCTAAAGCTTTCTCTACCTGTTCTTCCCACATGATGGTGGTAGCCTTATTCTATGGCTCAGCCTTTGCTGTTTATGTAGGACCTCCTGGGGGTCGGGCAGAGGGCTCAGACAAGCTCATTGCACTGATATATGCCCTGCTCACCCCCTTCCTCAACCCTATCATCTACACTCTGCGTAATAAGGAAGTGAAGGAGGCTGTCAAGAGGATCACTTACAGGCTTTGGGCAGTGCTGAAGGGGTGCTGAATGTTCTTCAGGTACTAGCCTAGCCCTAGGAGAATTATTGAGAATATTCATTCAATTGGGTTGTCATAGGATTGACTTAGATAGCCAGTGGAAGAGTTAGCCAATCAAGAATTCACCTTGTGTTTGGAGCTGCAGAGGAGGTATCATGGTCCCAGACCTTAGCAAGTGTCCAATCTGATGACAGGGACAAGTTCCAGATATAACTACCACAACCACAACCACCATTTTAAACTATGTTTGTGAAACATTTCATGGATTATAATGTGCTCTCTAATGTATCATCTCATTAAAACCTGATACAACCCTGGGAGTTAGAAACTCAGTCCAGGATTATTGTATCCATTTTACAGATTAGAATACTTATATTCAGATGTAAGAAGTAATTTGCCTAAAGTCTGGTAGTCATGGAATATCAGACCTGGGATGTTTACTAAGTTTTTGTCCCATTCTCTTTCTCCTTCAGAAAGTTTCATGGGGAAATTACTTCAACCTTGCATAGCATGAGTTAGCTTTTGAAGGCATTTTTGGGAGGATTGGGAGGGATCATGCTGGAAGGAATATCCTAGGAATTTAGAGTGAAAAGGCACTTTACACATCATTATGTCCAACCCTCTTATTTTATGGATGAAGAAATTGAGGGCCAGAAGTGACTTTTACAAGGTCACAAATTTGGAAATATAATAATATTATATATACATATATATATATATGATAATTATAATGTGTATATTACACTTATATACCAGGCATTGAGTTATGCACTTTACAGTTAAAATCTCATCAACTCCTTTAGTTATCTTAAATTACACCATTGGTATTCTGTGTTAGACACTCAGGAGAGATTTAAAAAAAAAAGAGTTGATTGAGTTCTTAGGGTCCTTGAAGAGTCATGCTGTACTTTGACCCTAAAAAATATTTCCACAGAGCATTATCTTTTTACAGATAAACAGTGACAACTTGCACTTATTTATTTTAAATTCAATTTTGCTTTTTGAAATGAACATACAATCTGTTTTTTCTCCCTCATTTTCTTTCCCTCACCCCCCACTGATTTTGTATTTATGCAGCTTTGTGCCTTACAACTTTTAAAGGCTCTTCTTGCATTGATAGAGTGTCTGGAGTCAGGAAAACCTAAGTTCAAACCTGGCTTCAGACACTTAATAGCTATGTGACCTCAGTCAAATCCCTTAATCCCTGCTTGCCTCAATTTCCTCTTCTGTGAAATAGGGTTATAAAACTGCCTACTTCTCTGGATTATTATGAGGATTAAATGAAATATTAATGATAAGTACTAAACACAGTACCTGACACATAGTAAAGTACTATATAATTGTTGTTCTGTGTCTGATTCTTCTTGACTCTGTGTACCATACTGTCCAGGGAGTTTTCTTAGCAAAGATACTGAAGTGGTGTATCATTTTCTTCTCTGGTAGATTAAGGCAAAGAGAGATAAAGTGACTTGCTTAAGATCATACAGCTAATAAGTGAAGTGTGATTCAAACTTCTCACTCAAAGTCCAGTACTCTATCCACTGAGTCATCTAGCTCCATACAAATATTAGCTATTATTTTCTTATTATTATTATCATAAACTTTCATAAAGGAAGCACCATTACACAGCTTAGAAAAATGTCTTAGTGTGATTCAATTCATTTAGTTCAACAAGATATGATGCTCCATGATGGGAGACACCAAGAAATATAATCGAACAGCCCCTATCCTTAATGAACTTCTATTTGACTTGGAGGACATATACAACCTATACAGATATAAAGAATTCAACTTAATTTGAGTAAACAAAAGGGTCTTGAAGAACTTCTTTTTCTATGTCTGCAATGTTCATTTTACTGTGTCAGATTCACAGCAAAATTTTGAATTGTCCTGTGGATTAGGTAGGACAATCAGGACTTTTGCCCAAGGCATTAAAGTTTAGAGAGTGCTTAGATTTCTTGATAGCAGAAACAACTGAATTTAGCAACTCTATTGCAAGAATGATTAGGTAAAAGAGGCAGCCTGTACTAGGCTTCAGATCTTAAGCTATGGATGCATGTTACATATTGAAGTCTTTCCTTATCCTCCTGTGAATTTGTCTTAAAAAGATGATTTAAGTCCCTGTTTAATGACACTTTTCCTACAGTAGATTTATGAATCTTATAGATAATATGTAAATTCACAAACTTTACCAAGAATGCCATAGGAGCCTTATTCCAAGTCATTGATAACATCTAAAAGGTTAGTCTAGCATTGATAATATTAATTTCTCCTATATGATTTTATTCTTCTAGATCACTCCCACTTCTTTTCTATATTCTATTTTCTAAGCTTAGATTTGTCTCCAAATATAGGTACTAAAGTAGGTATAGAGTAACACCTGTGGAGCAAATTACACAGTTCAGCAACTTTGCTCTTAAATGTCCTAAAGGCTTATATTCAATATACAATACTAGTATTTTAATACTTGAATTCATCTATGATCTTCTCAATATCATCTCTCTTTTCCAACAGTGTAGCTCATAATCCATTGATGTCTTCTCATCCCATGTGATTCTTGTTCATATCCTTCCATATAAATTTTTCACAGAGGATATGATCCATATACTAGATACTTTTCTTTGGGTCTTTTCAGCTCAATTCAGTTTAGTGTAATTCAATTCAAATCACAGTTGCAACTAAGCTGAGCCCAGACTTATCTAACCATCTCCTTTTTTTATTATATTTGAGCAATGTATTAAGATTTCTGCTCCTCCCTCATTATACTTCATCTTTTATTGTACAGAATATTCTAAAAATCTCAGTAAAACTTAAAGTTGCATTAACACTTTTGGGAAATTCCATATTTATATGTTTACCTTATACTGCTCTCTCCCTCCCTTTTAGTAGAATGAAACCTTTTTGAGTCAAGTCAGTGAGCATTTATTAAGTCCTTATTATGTGCCAAGGAATGTGCAGAGGGTGTGAACTATCATTTAAAAAACTTTGTGTAATTGTTGTGATCAGAAAATCTTTTATTCCCTAATTGTCTTTGACTAGATGACTAGAATATAATCCATTAAATTTGTATCCCTTGCTTTTGTGTTTATTCAGATGTGTCTGGCTCTCCATGACCCCATTTTGAATTTTCTGGGCAAAGATAGTGGAGTAGTTTTTTTTTTTTTGCCATTTCTTTGTCCAGCTCAATTTTCCTTCAAATAAAAGTATTAGAGTACTATGAACAGAATAACACCTATGGAACTAAGCACACATTTCAGCAACTTTGTCCCTAAACCTCCTTAAGGATCATATGCAATATGCAATACTAGTATTTTAATACCTGAGTAGATTTATGATCTTCTAAATATGGTCTCTCTCTCCCAACAGTGTAGCTCATCCATTGATGATTTCTCATCTTATGTGATTCTTATTCATATCCTTCCATATAAATGACTTTATTTTTCTAGATCACACCTACTTCTGTTCTATATTTGGTTACTAAACTTAGATTTGCCTCCAAATAAAGATACCAGAGTATGCACAGAGAAAGGGGTTTATTTTCCTCGAGATGTGGTTCTTATTCATTTACTAGCATATCCTAGCACCAACTTCCCAAAGAGAAATTTCCTTAATACCATATTTCTCAAAGAGACAGAATATGGTCAACAGGAAGACACTTCAGCTTTACCACAAAGGCTATACCAAGAGGGGCCAACAGAGCAAAAAGGGTTAAATTTCTAAGTTAGAAAGTGTTTGAATTCAGATTTGAACACAGGATGAAGAGTCTATCTTATGTCAGGTTATCCATTGTGTAACCTAACTATTCCCTGCTCCACTCAGTACTTTAAATAATGACAGAGCAGCAGCTAGATGATGCAGTGGATAGAGCATCAATTCTGGAGTCAGGAGGACCTGAGTTCAAAATTGACCTCAGCCACTGAACATTTACTAGCTGTGTGACCCTGGACAAGTCACTTTACCCAAATTACCTTGCAAAATAATAACAGACAAAATCTCAGCGACAAAAAGGTACCATGAGGCCATTTGATCCAACTTGAACCTAAACATATCAGTCTACAATATCAAAAATATGATCCAGGAATCCTTGGGGATTTCTTGGGCTTTATCCAGGAGAGCTATGAGGTCAAAACTATTTTCTTTTTTTTATACTTTTCATAATTATACTGAATGCTTTAATTTCTAGCATGTTAAATATATAACCAATAAAAGCAAAAGCTTTTTGAGGTAACTTTTAAGCATGTAAAAGTTTCCTAAAACAAAAATTTTGAGAGCCTCTGTTCTACAATATGGCTGGGAAGTGATCATGCAACTTCTCCTTGAAGACCTTTCATAATGATGAACTTATTACTATTCAAGGAATGTTTGGGTTTTTGCTGTTGTTGTTTTGGTTAATTCTGATGGTAAGAAGTTATCCTTACACTAAGCTAAAACTTGTCCCTTCACAAATTTTATCCATTTCCAATAGTTTTGCCTTCTGGAGCAAAACATAACAAATCAAATCTTCTGTTTTGATCTAAGGAGAGGAACTAGCTGTCTTGATCCTGTGCCTCTGACCATCTATTACCCTTGCTATACTTCCTTATGATGAGTTCATTCCTGATGTGTTTATGATTCAATTACTTGACTCTAAGCTTTTAACTGCCTCACAGCACTATTTCCTTGTTGTCAGTCTTTGTCCGTCTGGGTCAGTGTAAATATTTCAGACTGAGACCTTCAACTTCTTGGGAAAAGAACTGTGTGGCCTCAGATACTAACTAGCTATGTGACATCGGACAAGTCATATAACCCTGTTTGCTTCAGTTTCTCATCTGTAAAATGAATTTGAGCAGGAAATGGGAAACCACTACAGAATCTCTACTGAGAAAACCCCAAATAGGGTCATGGAGAGGCAGATAGGATTGAAAAATGACTGAAAAGAAGTTGGACTAAATGATCACTGAGTTTTCTTTTAACACATTCTATTATATTATTTATGTTTTTCTCCTATAATTCAACCTTCTAACAATTGCTAAAATGATCTTCCTAAGGCATAGATCTGGCCAAGTGGCTCAGTGATTATGTAGAAAAATCAAATCAAATCAAAACAAAAAAACAAACAAACTCTTTAGCCTGGCTTTTGATATCTAGATCCAATTTATCTTTTTAACATTATTTTATATTACCATTATTTATGCATACTATGACATTAGCTTAGGATACTAATTATTCATTGAATTTGTTATTGTTTCTCTCACCTCTGCATTTGCACAAAATCTTCTTTCTCTCCCCCAGTTGTTAAAGCACTTTCTTTTCCTCAAATTACCTTGGATTTCCTTCTTTTCATGTGGCACTCATGGCGTCTCTCATATGTCTGAAGCAGATTATTTTATGCCCATGAATTGACATTCATGCAAAATCAGAACTCAGCCAACCAGAGGTCATATAAGCTCAAAATAAAAAGCTATGTGGAACTGTGGTAACAAGATTCTTTTCAGTGCCTTAGGTCCATGTAAATCAAATTTGGGGCAAGACCTAAAGTCCATTAGGAACTGATCTCTGTTCTAGATCTTTTATTCTATTCTACAATCCTGACTTTGTCATACATTTACTCCTGCCAAAAAATTACTTAGTCTTTACATTTGTACATGCTCTACCCTCCTCAGGATAATATAATATTTTTTAAGAGTAAGGACTCTCCTTTCTGTCTTTTTATTCCAAAACATAACACACTGTTTTTAATAAGTATTTAAAAAAATGTTTGGTGAATTAAAATGGCTTAGGCCTTTTGATAGCTCTACTTACTGCTATCTTCTTCTACCACTCAGGGCAAGGCTTTGCATTCTCTATTCCCAGCTTGCAACAAGGTCCTTGGATAATGTGAATTAGGTTTAGTCTTAGGAATGTGATCTCAGAATGGTCAATATTTTTCTTTGTTGTATCCCTCCCCTCCATGAAACTTCAATGAAATATATAATGAAGATGAATGTGGAAATATGTTTGGAAGAATTGCACATGTTTAACCTATATTGGATTGCTTCCTTTCTTGGGGAGGAAAGAGAGAGAGAGAAGAGAAAAAATCTGGAATACAAAATTTTGAAAAAAGTGAATATTGAAAACTATCTTTGAATGTATTAGAAAAGTAAAGTACTATTAAAAAAAGAAATATATAATACAAAGCACATTGAGATAGCTCATGTATAGGGTTTCCCTATATATGGGTAATAGAGTCTCACAAAGTTACAGAAGGATAATATGATTAACAAGTATAAGTATTTCCTCTACCACAGAATATTTATAAATTGCAAATCACAGTTACATATGAACAAATCCAGGAAACATAACATGCTCAATGAGCCCATTTTCTAAACTCCCAGAAGAATTAAAGACTGAACAATATTTTCTATTCACCTTAGACTTGTATCTCTTCAGCAACTAAGCAATATCACAGAGGGGTGGCAATGCTCAGCTCTGCTGGGTCCTTTTGGCATAATATTTGTGATATAGCTGAAGTATCTTCCTGTTGGTCATATTCTGTCCCTTTGAGAAATAGGGTATTAAGGAAATTTCCCTTTGGGAAGCTAGTGCTAGGCATATGCTAGTAAATGAATAACAGCCATCTCTCCAGGAAAAAAAAAAGGATGATTGAATTTTTAAGTTTGATTTTCATTATTAACATTTCCCCACCACTTTCTTGAGTCTAGACAATCAATAAAACAATAAAGCAAGTCCTAATTTTTAAGTTTTTGCTAATTTCTGGCATATAAATGCTTACACAGAAAATTTAACAATTGACTCTGGTGCTTCAGCATTCTTAATTAGTGCTGTCTTGAATTCAGACATTCTTGAGGTTCCCCATGAATCAACTCTTTACCCTCCTCTTCTAAATAGGAATTTTTGGTTTAAGAATAGCATACTTGACCTTCCCTCCCAGAGCAATTATAAACCCCTCACTATCATGTACTCTTGTTGTTTATTTCATCATTACTCCTTTTAGTAGTTGCAGGGAGAGAGAATATTCTCCTATTCTACCCTTTCCGCACTTTGGTTTGGAAGTCCAAGGGAGAGAAAACATATGAAATAGGTTCCTTTTTTGTGCTTTGCTCTAATATGGGTTGACTCACAGACCACTCTTATAGACCAGAGGGATGCCTTCTCTGACAAGAATTTGTCTTCTTGTTACTCAGTCATATAATCATTAAGAAGCAAGTCCAGTAATTGGGTTCAATAAGATCAGTTCAGTGTGTTCCTGAAACACAAGATATGGGTATGTTTCTCTCCAGAAGGAATTAGCTCTATGAAAAATATATCCTTTTTGACAGAGGTCCACATTCTTTACTCTCATGAAGCTGATTGAGGGACTCATTAAAGTTGACCTCTCCTACCTATGCAACCAGGGTCTGGCCTTTGCCTCTTTGATCTTGGGATTAGAAGGAGACTTGAAACAATGGGAATTTGTAAGCAACAAATTCCAGACAGACTTGGAGGTGGGGAAAGGGGTATCTCCAGAAAAGCTTTAGGCTGAATAAATAAAAATTGACTTGGATAAAATTCCTACTAATTTACATTAAGATGAATTAATGAATACATATTCATTAAGTATTTACTATGTGTTAAGGATGAGGATACTGATACAAAAGGCAGAAAATCCTTGGGAGTTTATATTCTAATAGGGTAGAGCAGCATATGTAGGAATTGAGGGGGGTGGAGCCAAGATGGCAGAGTGAAGACATGACTCTCTGTGACCTCCTCTGATCTTCTCTCAAACCAACAGCAGATGAAGCCTCTAAACTGGTTCTGGAGTGAAAGCTCCCCCAAATATTTGAAGTACAACACATTCCTAGAAGAAGTTATCTTGGAGGAGCTCCAAAGCAGGTCTGTTTCAGATGGGGAGGGGGTCAGGCAGTTTGCCAAGCTTTGGTGCAGCTCTGGGAGATGGGCAGGAAGCTGGGCGGGACTTAGTGTGGCAGGTTCTAAGCATCTGAGGAGTCCCTATGAGACTCTTGGAATACTCAAGTCAGCCCTGATTGCGGGCAGATGCTTTGGCAGATCTGTCTTTTGTAAAAGGTAGATTGTAAACCACTGAGAACACTGGACCTAGCACAGATAGCCCAGCACAGGAAGTCAATCAGCTGAATTGCCCCAGGGCAAATTAAAGCAGTTGCCACTCCTCTACTTTAAACAAACTTCAAGCGTTAAAAAAATGAATAAAAAACAGAAAAGAACTCTCACCATAGACAGCTTTTATGGAGAGTGAGAAGAACAGACCCCAGATCCTGAGGTTCATAAAGGTAAAGCAACTCCAGAGGAAGCCAAAAAGAGAGACATGAGCTGGTCCCCACTTCACAAGGCTTTCCTGGAAGACTGCATAAAGAATCTCAAAAGAGAGTTAGAAGAAAAATGGGGAAATGAAATGAGATCATTGCAAGAAGGATATAATGCCTTACAAAAGAGATATGAAAAAGACACCATTCACTGAAAAACAAAATTGGTGAAATGGAAAAAAGACTGCAATGAACAAAAAAATTCAATTGACTAGTTACAAAAGGAGCTAAAAAAGTAACTGAAGAAAAGAATATATTAAAAATTAGAATTGAACAATTGGAAGTGAATGACTCAATAAAACTTCAAGAATCAATCAAACAAAAAGAAAAAAAATTAAAAATAGAAGAAAATATGAAACATCTCCTAGGAAAAACAACTGACCTGGAAAATAGATCTAGGAGAGACAATATAAGGATTATTGGACTTCCTGAAAGCCATGATGAAAAAAAGAACCTAGACATTATCTTCCAGGAAATCATGAAAGAAAACTGCCCTGATGTTTTAGAATCAGAAGGTAAAATCATCATTGAAATAATTCACCAATCACCTCCTGAAAGACAGCCCAAAATTAAAACCCCAAAGAATATTATGGCTAAACTTCAGGACTATCATACCAAGGAAAAGATATTGCAAGCAGATAGAAAGAAACAATTCAAATACCAAGGAACTGTAATTAGAATCACAACAAGATCTGTCAGCATTAAGGGATCAAAAGGACTGGAATCAGATATTTCGAAAGACAAAGGAATTGGTATTACAGCCAAGAATAAGCTATCCACCTAGAATGAGCATTATCTTCCAGGGTAGAAGATGGATATTTAATGAAATAGGTGAATCCCACCTAATTCTAATGAAAAGACCACATCTGAACAAAATATTTGACCTCCAAACGCAGAACTCAAGAGAAGCATAGAAAGGAAAGAACTCTTTTTTTTTCCTTAAATTTTATTTTATTTTTTCTCTGATTTTTTATTGTTATCTTTTTTTTTTAAATTTTTATTTTATTTGCATAACATATGTGTGAGTAATTCTTCAACAATAACCCTTACATAGCTTTCCGTTACAAATTTTTCCCCCCAACTCCCCACCCCTCCCCTAGATGGCAGGATATCCACTACATGTTAATTATGTTAAAATATTGGCAAATCGAATATATGTATACATATTTCCAAACTTATCATTGTTGTGCAAGAAAAATCTTATCTACACAAACGATATATCAGATAAAGGAAACACAATGTAAGCAAACATCAGTCAAGGAGTATGAGAATGTTATGTTGTGGTCCACATTTCGCATCCCTCTCTCTGGGTGTATATGGCTTTCTTCAGTGAACAATTGGAGGTGGTTTGAAACATTTCATTGTTGAAGAGAGCCATGACCATCAGAATTGATCGTCATATAGTACTGTTGTTGCCGTGTATAATGATCTCCTGGTTCTGCTCATTTCACTCAGCATCAGTTCATGTAAGTCTCTCCAGGCCTCTCTGAAATCATCTTGCTGGTCATTTCTTACAGAACAATAATATTCCATAACATTCACATACCATAATTTATTCAGCCATTCTCCAATTGAAGGGCATCTATTCAATTTCCAGTTTCTAGCCACTACAAAAAGGGCTGCCACAAACATTCTTGCACATGTGGGGCCTTTTCCTAAGGAAAGAACTCTTGAGAACTATATTTCTACTATGAGTATACTTAAAGAATGGGGGTATAATTTGATATTACTTTGATAATATGAAAAAGAAACTAGAGATGGAAGGGCTATCTTACTGGGAAAAAGAGGGAAAAAGGAGATAAAATAAGGTTAAAAAAAGGAGCTAAAACAAGGTAAAATATCATGAAGAGGCAAAGAAAACATAATATAATTGAGGGAAAGAAGGGAGGGGGATGAGCATTGTATGAATCTTACTCTCATCAGATTGGGCTCTAAAAGAGTATATCAGACACATTAGGTTTCACAGAGAAACTTGTCCTACCTTATAGGGAAGTGGGAGGGAAAGGAGAAAAAGAAAGAGATAGACTAATAGAAGGGAAAATAAAAGAATTAGGGGATAGGTGTAAAAAAGGGGGAGGGGCTCTAATGGAGGGAGGACTGTTTGAAGGAGGTGGTCATCAATATGGGGAAGGGGGGAAGGGAGAAAGGGGAAAGGAAAGAGAAAAACATAACTTTGAGTAAATAAGATGGCAGGAAATACAGAATTAGTTATTTTAACTGTGAATGTGAATGGGATAAACTCTCCCATAAAATGGAAGCGGATAGCAGACTGGATTAAAAGCCAGAATCCTACAATATGTTGTTTACAAGAAACACATCTAAAGCACAGAGATATATACAAAGTGAAGGTAAAGGGCTGGAACAGAATTTATTATGCTTCAGGTGAACAACAACAACAAAAAAAGCAGGGGTAGCCATTCTGATCTCAGAACAAGTGAAAACAAACATAGATCTAATTATAAGAGATAAGGGAGGAAACTGTATTTTACTAAAGGGTAGCAAAGATAATGAAGCAATATCAATACTAAACATATATGCACCAAGTGGTACAGTATCCAAATTCATAGGGGAGAAATTAAGAGAGATGCAAGAAGAAATAGACAGCAAAACTATACTAGTGAGGGATCTCAACCTTGTTCTCTCGAAATTAGATAAATCAAACCACAAAATAAATAAGAAAGAAATTATGGAGGTAAAATGGAGGATGGGAACTCCAGGGAGGAAGAAGAGATGGACCCAAGCCAGCTGGAAAATGTTAGAAAAGTTAGGTATGATAGATCTTTGGAGAAAATTGAATGGAGACAGAAGAGAGTTGACTTTTTTCTTAGTGGTTCATGAAACATACAAAAATTGACCATGTGTTAGGGCATAAAAAACCTCAAAATCAAATGCAGAAAGGCAGAAATAGTAAATGCATCTTTTTCAGATCATGATGCAATAAATAAAAATCACACGAAATATAAGGCCAGGAAAAGAGACCAAAAGTTAATTGGAAATTAAATAATCTAATTTTAAAGAATGAATGGGTGAAAGAGAAAATCATACAATCAATAATTTCATCCAGGAGAATGACAATAATGAGATAACATACCAAAATTTGTGGGATATGGACAAAGCAGTTATAAGGGGAAATTTTATATCTCTACATGTTTACTTGCATAGAAGAGAGAAAGAGATCAATGATATGGGCTTACTATTAAAAAAAACTAGGGGAAGCTAGGTGGCGCAGTGGATAGAGCACCAGCCCTGAAGTCAGGAGGACCTGAGTTCAAATTTGGTCTCAGACATTTAACATTCCCTAGCTGTGTGACCCTGGGCAAGTCACTTAACCTCAA
>JAJPUD010004709.1:172232-185496 GCA_023553655.1 Myrmecobius fasciatus
ACACACACACACACACACACACACACACACACACACACACACACACATCATGGGAGAGAAAGGGAAATATTTTGCAGCAAACATTAAATTTTACCTCAGGTTTGGAGTAGTTGTGTAGAAAAGAGAGTGCACCTTCTGATATGAGAGGATGTTGTATTTTGGAACTTACTATACCTTTTCAGTAAGTATTCCTCTGTAAAAGTTGATTGATATTAACTGATTAATTGATATTGGGGAGATACAGATTGGTAAATGATATTGGAAAGTATCCTTGTGTATGCTCTTGAATAGTGATATTAAAAGGCATTATATTAGAAGCAAAGACTCTTAGGTTAGCTCTAGGATCCTTAGAGGATATACAATATCTGCCTTCTGGTGAACTTCTTCATGTGCTAGTATGAGAACATAAATATTTTCAATTATTGTTTTTTGTTTGTTTGTTTGTTTTGCTGAAGCAATTGGGGTTAAGTGACTTGCCTAGGATCACACAGCTAGGAAGTGTTAAGTGTCTGAGGCCAGATCTGAAATCAGGTTCTCCTGACTTCAGGGGTGATACCCTATTCACTGCACCATCTAAATGTCCCATTAATTACATCTCTCCTGTTGAGTGGTGAGGTTCTTAGGGATAGAGATTTTCATTTTCATTTTATTTTGTATCCTCAATGTTTAGCATAGTGATTTTGAAAACAGGAAGTCCTAAATAATGAATATGATAAATGCAGAGAAGAATGTTTAAACTTATTTGAAATCATGAAAAGTGAAGTAAGCAGAACTGGGAAAACAATATACATAATGAGTATAACAATGCAAATGACAAGAAAAACAGAAATGAAATAATCAAAACCAAATCTTGTGAAAATATAATGAGCAAGCTTGGTCCTAAAGAGGGGATATGAGAAGATACATCTATAATACTGCTTTGCAGATATGGGAGCCATCAGTGTCAAACACTGAATACAATAACAAACATTTTGATACTTCAGTTAGTTTTGACGAATTATTTTTACCCTCTTTGTTTTTTTTTTTTTTTTTGAAATAGGACATTGGCAGAGAAAAAAATGAGGGATATTTTGGACAGTTTAGATAATATAAGAAGAAATGATTTCAATAAAATTTTACCTGGGACACTGATGCATTGTTGGTGGAGCTGTGAATGGATCCAACCATTCTGGAGAGCAATTTGGAGCTATGCTCAAAAAGTTATCAAACTATGCATACCCTTTGACCCAGCAGTGTTTCTATTGGGCTTATATCCCAAAGAAATCATAAAAGAAGGAAAGGGCCCCATATGTGCAAGAATGTTTGTGGCAGCTCTTTTTGTAGTGGCTAGAAACTGGAAACTGAATGGATGCCCATCAGTTGGAGAGTGGCTGAATAAATTATGGTATATGAATGTTATGGAATATTATTGCTCTGTGAGAAACGACCAGCAGGACGATTTCAGAGAGGCCTGGAGAGACTTGCATGAACTGATGATGAGTGAAATGAGCAGAACCAGGAGATCATTATACACGGCAACAACAATACTATATGAGGATCAGTTCTAAGGGACATGACTCTCTTCAACAATGGAATGCTTCAAACCAATTCCAATTGTTCTGTGAAGAAAACCATATACACCCAGAGAGAGGGATGTGAAATGTGGACCACAACATAACATTTTCATGTTCTCTATTGAGGTTTGCTTGCATTGTATTTCCTTTATCGGATTATTATTTCTTGTAGATACAATTTCTCCTGCACAAAAAATGATGTGTGGCAATAACTATACATATATTCGATTTCTTAAGTATTCTAACATAATTATCATGTAGTAGATATTCTGCCATCTAGGGGAGGGATGGGGAGTAGGGGGGAAAAATTTGTAACAGAAAGCTTTGTAAGGGTTAATGTTTAGGAATTACCCATACATATGTTTTACAAATAAAAAGTATTAATAAATAAAAAAAAATTACTTAAATATTATGTATTTAGTAAATTTTATTGAATAATTAAATTTAATAGAGACAAATAATTTTGGAGAGTTCCAGCATATTTATGGATCTCAGAAGTTGATTTTTTCAAACTTTTGAGTCCCTAGTCTTTTACCACACTGGCATTTAGAGAGATATAACACTCAAAGAGACAGAGAGACAGAGGGAGGGAGGAGAAGGGGAGGAGAAAAAAAGAGAGGGAGAGAGAGACAGAGAGAGAGACAGAGGCAGAGAGACAGAGACAGAGAGAAAAAGAGACAGAGAGAGAGACAGAGAGAGAGAGGGAAGGAGGGAGAGAGAGAGACAGAAAGTGAGAGAGGCAGAGACAGAGACAGAGACAGAGAGGCAGAGAGAAGTAGAGACAGACAGGAACAGACACACACACACATACACCTACACACACACACACACACACACAAAGATGGATGAGGATTTGAGCTACAAATTTTCTTCCAGTAGAGTTCTTCTGAAAGCAGAGGAAGAGCTCCCTCTCCTGGTCTTTGTATCACCAACAGCTAGCACATGACCTTCCACAAAAAAAGGCATTTAACAAAATGAATTGATTTGTATTGAATTCAAAATTATTTATTTTGCATTTATTGTTCATACAATAAAATATAACTTTATGGCTAATAAGGCTTAACATGAATTTGTATAGCAGCTTATTATTTTTTTCTCTCTGTTGCCCTGATTCTTGGCTGTTTCATCTCTGAATCTGCATATGTTTTTCATTTCATATTAGAGGTAATATCTATCTTGGATAGTGCACTGAACCTGGAAGAAGGAAGATCTTGGTTTGTATTCCTCCTTAGACACCTGTATGTTTCTGTATGTTTCTGGGCAAGTCAGTCAATCAACAAGCATTTATTAAATGTTTATTATGTTCAAGCACTGGACTTTGAATCTCTCTAAGTCTGTTTTATCATTTGTAAAAATAAAAAAAATAATACCATATAATTTACTGAGTTGTTATGAGGATAACATGAGATAATCTATGCAAAAGAATTTGTAAACTTTATAATTTTATATGAATATTAACAAATATTATATATTCACAATCATGTTTTAACTCCCATCCAGCTTCTACTCTCTTTATTTTTTCTTCATTTAAGTTTTTCCAAAGTCATTTATTATTCCTTACATTTATCATTTTAATTGTCATTGTTGCATTCCATTACAACCATATACCATAGTTTATTCAAGCATTCACCATCTGTTGGACATTTAGGGTGCAACTAGTTATTTGCAATTACAAATAATGCAGCAATATACATTTAAGTAGAGAGCTCTTTCTCTCCCTTATGACAATATATTTAGATCATATTTCTAATGGCAGAATTATTGAGTCAAAGAATATACTTATTTTTATGAGAAGTTATGCATTATTTTTCAAAAGGAATCACCATTTTGACATAGCTGAGTGTCTATCCATAGACCTATAATTATTGAGTATGGTCATTATTATTATTTTTTTTTGCCAAATTGTTGGTGGTAAATACTATACCAAAGTTATTTTAATTATCTTTTCTTTGCATATTAAATGAGTCTGAATATTTTTTGCAGGAGTTATATACATACATACATACATACATACATATATGTATATATATATATATATCCTGAAAACCAAAATTCATTGATAGGAGACTCTTTATTGGTGGTAATCCATTCCCTGCAAGACAAAGATTTTAATTTCTCTTCAGGTTTCAAGTCACCTGATGCACTTCTGGCTTCCAGATTCAAAAAAAGAAGATGAAGTAAGTCAACACTATTTCAGGTTTCTGAAAGAAGACTCTGGGAGGGCATGAGAATATATGGTAATTTCTATCATACCATACATTTTCTCTGACTTCTGTTTTGTTATTTATTTGAATAAATGAGTTTCTTGGCTAAGTGCTATGTGTGTTCATTGCAGAACTGATATTTGGTGGGAAAGAAGTCAAGTCTTGAATATGAAGCTTAGTGTCCTTTTTTCTCCAAATGAAACAGCAATTAAAAGTTATAATTAATCTGAAAATAACATCCCCTAGACTGACAATGTTTAAGGGAGCAGATATCTAGTTATAATTTTAACCTAGTAGCCTTTTCTCTTTTAAGAGACCTTCAGCCCCAACCTCTTACTTTCCCTTCTGGCAGGAATTAAAGTCTCCTTCGGAGAAGGGTTTGGAAAGAAAAGCCTGGAGATGTCTCTATTGTCTCCCTATATGAGTCGCACAATCACGCCTACAAGTGAAGGATAAATCCCTTGATATGTATGCATATATAGATATGTATGTTTATGTATTATATATAGATATGGATATGTATATTTACACACATGCATACATACATTTGTGTAAATTTTCACATTTGGCCTTCTATCATATAGTGATTAGGTCTTACCTTTGGTTCTCCATGTCTTTTCCTTATAGTTGTAAGATGATAACTTTATGTTTGTTAGGCTTATTGCAACTATTTCTTTTCATTTGATATTTTTTGTTTTTATATTGAGTATGTTAGTTTTTATTTGCAGACTTTTTCATGTAATCAAATTTATTTAGTCTATTCTCACAATGTCTTTTGTTAGTTTAATAGTCAGAATTTTGTTTTCCATAATTGAGACAAATGTATTATCCAGTTTTCTTCTCAATTTTAAATATTTCATTTTCTTAATAAATTTAAATAAATAGTACCATGTGCACTGAGAAATACCCAAGCTTTGAAAAAAAGATAAATTTACCTAGAGACACAGATGCATAAAACTCCAGGAAGTCTTCAGTCACCTGTAGATCCTTGGCACATGATGAACATTATATTCCTGAAGAGGGGCAAATAGATGAAAGGAAAATGCAAAAATAGACATAAGATCTTTTTATGGAAATTTTATGGAAAAAGGAAAATGGAGTCCATTAGGGGGCTAAGAAGCTATAGAAGAATGGAGAGGATGATATACAGAAAGGGAAGTAGTGATGAGAGACTTGATTTTGAATTGAAGAATAGATCTTAGGTATAGAGGAAGAGCAGAACATGGGGGAGAAAAGATTGCTTGTTGTCTTGGTGGGGGAGGGGAGAGAGGGAGACAAAATTAAAGCACAATGTTTTGCAACTATCTTTGCATATATTTGGAAAAATAAAATACTATTAAAAAAAGAATCTGTTACTCTTGCTTTCTCTATTTAGAAACTCTTTCACTTTGCTATTTACAGCCTTTCTCAAACTCCTTTCAAGCTTTCTTTCTAGGCTGATTATTTGTTATTCCCTTTCTTGCACTTTATGTTTTATCCCAATCATTCTATTTGCTGTTCCCAGTACATAATATTGCATTTCTTACCTTCATGTCTTTGTGCCAACTACCACTGGGTCTGGATTTTCTTCTTCCTGTAATATTTTTTCTTTATCATGCAACTTGTATTTCCTTTTAATGCCTTAATTAAAAAATTACCTACTATATGAAATATATTTTTGCAACCAGAGGAAGAAAACTTAAATTTTTAGGTCCTTACTCCACTGAAATTACTTTGTATTTAATTTTCACTTTCTTAAGTTGTTTCTGTAATAAAAAACAAGCTTGTTGAGGGAGTGTTTCACTTTATAACTTGAAAACTAGCATAGTTGCTAGAATGTAATTGCCATTTAGTAAATTAAACTTTAATTGAATCGAATTGATATGTCTCTTCCACTTTAGCCAAGACATATTAGAGTATATCATTCCATTTTTCTAAGGCTATGGAAGAATATATACGAATTCTTACGAATTTATGAGAAACTTTTCTATACTTAGAAAAAATAATGTACGTGGTTATATGAATCTGATAGAGATCTTTTCCCTAAAATATATGTGCGTTTAGTTAAGTGGTAGAATTTAAGATAACAATTTAAATTATAAATTAAACAAATAATTTAAGATAAGAATTTAAAATAATAATGATTGAGGGATTTGATACTAGAAGTCAGTCTTCTAAATTCCTTACCAGTATTCTGAAGAATTGATACATCATAATTCAGAATTGACTGAAACCAAAAAGGCCACACAATTCAATTTGACACATTGATATGAGGAATTAGCTAAAGTTTGGTGTATAGTTGCTGAAACCTTTGGATGTTTGCATAAACCCAGGGGTTCACAGAACATATAATGAAGACATCTTACAAAACTGTTAATTTTGATTTAAAAAGAGCAAATGAGAAAAGATTAACTTAAGACATGTATGCATATTTTAACTTTTGGGGGGTTATTTATAGGTACAAATGGGAGTCTGGGACAGAGAGTATTGAGTAGACTCTCTTCCTTTTTATTCTCCTAAGTCCAAGTAGTATTCAAGAACTAATAAAGGAGAGGATTTTTCCTTAAATATTATCTTGCCCATGACTCAATTCTTCATATCTGCTTACATATAGGACCCTTATACAAATACCACCTATGATTTGGGTCTTTCACTCTACCTCAGAGTGTATACTGCAAAGCCAGTGGATAATGATTTATTAAATAGTGTTGGACATAGAATCAGGAAGACAGAATTTTGAGTCTGCCTAAGATATCTCCTAGTTATATTTCTCTGGCTATGTCATTTAACCTGTCTCAGTTTCTTCAACTATTAAATGGGGTAACAGTATTAATGTTACAAGATTGTAAATGTTAGTTACTATTATTAAAACATATTTAATTCTACCCCTATGCTTATTAGCTACATCATCACAGGTGAGTAATTTGATTTATGTGAACTACAGTTTCTTCATCTGCACAATGAGGATAATACCTATGTACACACCTCACAGGGTTTCTATGATGCTCAACTGTAAAATTTTAAGCAAATAATACATTGCTAAATGTCAGTTTTTTATTATTGTTGTTGCTATTATATTTCCTAGCATGTTCTGCCTATCCAATAATTCCCACAGTAATAAATCCTCTCACTGACAGCCAGACCCTAGACTTCCTTGCTGACCTCCTGTATCATGCATTCCCATTGAAATTCATCTTAATAGTTGCTAAAATAGTTCCACTCAGACAGCATTTTCATCCATTTGTTTTCCTATCAATAGCTCTTTATTGTGGACCAAATTCCAAAATAGATTATGTAGCAAATTTAGTTTTTCTACTTCAAGCACAGTAGTATTCTATCTGCTACCCTATGCTGTCTTGAAAGCATGAAGATTGCCTTCTTAAGATTAATGTTCAGAAACTCAATTTGATCTGTTCACCAAGGGGTATCCAGTGTCTGGAGGACTGATGCAACCAACCAAAGAGATGACATCCTTATACAAGAATTTCAAGTTATTCACTTAAACTGAGAAAAAATATTTATAAAAAGGTTAAATATCTATTTATCAAGAATGTATTGTGGGAGGTGGTAGAGCCAAGATGGCAGAATGCAGACATGACTCTCTGTGACCTCCTCTGATCTTCTCTCAAACCAACAGCAGATTAATCCTCTGAACTGGTTCAGCTCCCCCAATACTTGGAGTATAACACATTTCCAGCAAAAATTACCTTGGAAGAATTCTGGAGCAGGTCTGTTTCAGACGGGCAGGGGATCAAGCGGTTTGCTGCTCTCAGATGGCAGTGTGCAGCCAGGGCAGGAGATCAAGGCTGTGATGGAACTGGAGAATTCTAAGTGCCTGGGACGTCCCTGGGAGATGCTTGGGCCACTTTGCTCTGGTTGCAGGCAGGCGCTTTGGCAGATCTGCCTTTGATAAAAGGTGAATTGAGAACAACTGAGAATACAGGACCTAGCCTGACCAGCCCCGCACTGAAAGTCAACCAGCTGAATTGCCCCAGGGCAAAGCAGCTGCTGCTCCTCTGCTTTAAAAAGATTTCAAGCTTTAAAAAATGAGTAAGAAACAGAAAAGAACTCTCACCATAGACAGCTTTTATGGAGAGAAAGAAGGGCAGACCTCAGATCCTAAGGTTTCTAAATGTAAAGCAACTTCAGAGGAAGCCACAAAGGGAGACGTGAATTGGTCCCCATTTCACAAGGCTTACTTGGAAGATTGCATAAAGAATCTCAAAAGAGAATTAGAAGAAAAATGGGGAATAGAATTGAGATCAGTGCAAGAAGGATATAATGCCCTGCAAAAGAGATATGAAAAAGACACCAATTCACTGAAAAACAAAATTGGTGAAATGGAAAAAGACTAAAATGAACAAAAAAATCCATTTGGCAGTTACAAAAGGAGCTAAAAAAGGTAACTGAAGAAAATAATACTTTAAAAATTAGAATTGAGCAAATGCAAGTGAATGACTCAATAAGACTTCAAGAATCAGTCAAATAAAAACAAAAAAAATGAAAAAAAATAGAAGAAGATATGAAATATCTTCTAGGAAAAACAACTAACTTGGAAAACAGATCTAGGAGAGACAATCTAAGGATTATTGGATTCCATGAAAGCCATGATGAAAACAAGAACCTAGAAGCTATCTTCCAGGAAATCATGAAAGAAAACTGCTCTGATGTTTTAGAATCAGAAGGCAAAATCACCATAGAAAGAATTGACCAATCAATCACCTCCTGAAAGAGACCCCAAAATTTAAAACCCCAAGGAATCGTGGCTAAATTTCAGGACTATTCCACCAAGGAAAAGATATTGCAAGCAGCTAGAAAGAAACAATTCAAATACCAAGGAACTGTAATTAGAATCACACAAGATCTGTCAGCTTCCACATTAAAGGATTGAAGGGCCTCGAATCAGATATTCTGAAAGGCAAATGAAATTGGATTATAGCCAAGAATAAGTTATGCAGCAAGAATGAGCATTACCTTGCAGGGAAGAAGATGGTCATTCAATGATATAGGGGAATTTCACCTATTTCTAATGAAAAGACCAGGTCTGAACAAAAAATTTGACCTCCAAACACAGAACTCAAGAGAAGCATAAAAAGGTAAAAAGGAAAGAACTCTTGAGAACTATATTTCTACTATGGGTATACTCAAAGAATGGGGTATAATTTGATTTTACTTTGATAGAATGGAAAAGAAATTAGAGGTGGAAGGGCTATTATATTGGAAAAAGAGGAGAAAGGAGATAAAATAAAGTAAAAAAAGGAGATAAAAATAAGGTAAAATATCATGAAAAGGCATTGAAAAACTAATATAATTGAGGGAATGAAGGGAGGGTGATGAGCATTGTGTGAATGTTACTCTCATCAGATTGGGCTCTAAGAGAGTATATCAGACACATTTGGTTTCACAGAAAATCTTTTCCCTCCTTATAGGGAAGTAGGAGGGAAAGGAGGAAAAGAAAGGGATAGACTAATAGAAGGGAAAATAGAAGAATTAGGAGAAAGGTGTAAAAAAGAGGGAGGGGCTCTAAAAGGGGAGAACTGTTAGAGGGAGGTGGTCATCAAAAGCAAAATATTGGGGAGGGGGGAAAGGAGAAAGGGGAAAGGAAAGAGAAAAACAACTTTGAATAAATAAGATGGCAGGAAATAGAGAATTAGTTATTTTAACTGTGAATGTGAATGGGATGAACTCTCCCATAAAACGGAAGCGGATAGCAGACTGGATTAAAAGCCAGAATCCTACAATATGTTGTTTACAAGAAACACATCTAAAACACAGAGATACATACAGAATGAAGGTAAAGGGCTGGAGCAGAATATATTATGCTTCAGGTGAACAAAAAAAAGCAGGGGTAGCAATCTTTATCTCAGATCAAGTAAAAGCAAAGATAGATCGAATTAAAAGAGATAAGGAAGGAAACTATATTTTACTAAAGGATACCATAGATAATGAAGCAGTATCAATACTAAACATATATGCACCAAGTGGTGTAGCATCCAAATTCCTAGAGGAGAAATTAACAGAGATGCAAGAAGAAATAGACAGCAAAACTATACTAGTGGGGCATCTCAACCTTGCTCTCTCAGAATTAGATAAATCAAACCACAAAATAAATAAGAAAGAAGTTAGGGAGGTAAACAAAAAGTTAGAAAAGTTAGATATGATAGATCTTTGGAGGAAATTAAATGGAGATAGAAGGGAGTTTACTCTTTTCTCAGGGGTTCATGGAACTTATACAAAAATTGACCATGTGTTAGGGCATAAAAACCTCAAAATCAAATGAAGAAAGGCAGAAATAGTAAATGAATCCTTTTCAGATCATGATACAATAAAAATTACATGTAATATAAGGCCAGGAGAAAATAGGCCAAAAGTTAATTGGAAATCAAGTAATCTAATTTTAAAGAATGGGTGAAAGAGCAAATCATAGACATAATCAATAATTTCATCCAGGAGAATGATAATAGTGAGACAACATACCAAAATATAAGGCCAAAGAAGTTATAAGGGGTAATTTTATATCTCTATATATAGATGCTTATTTGCATAAAACAGAGAAAGAGAAGATCAATGAATTGGGCTTACAATTAAAAACACTAGAAAAAGAGCAAATTAAAAATCCTCAATTAAATATCAAATTGGAAATTCTGAAAATAAAAGGGGAGATTAATACAAGTGAAAATAAGAAAACTATTGAATTAATAAATAAAACTGAGTTGGTTTTATGAAAAAACCAACAAAATAGATAAGCCTTTAGTTAATTTGATTAGAAAAAGGAAAAGGGAGAATCAAATTGTTAGTCTTAAAAATGATAAGGGAGAACTTTCCTCCAATGAAGAAGAAATTAAGGTAATAATTAGGAGTTACTTTGTGGGTGGAGCCAAGAAGGCAGAGATCAGACAGGAGTCTCTGTAACTTCCTCTAACCTTCCCTCAAACCAACAACATATGAAGCCTCTAGACTGATTTTGAAGTAAAAAATATCCACAATATCTGGAGAACAACACATTTCTAGAAGAAGATATTCTGGAAGAACTTCCAAACAGGTCTGTTTCAATTGGGCAGGGGGGTGGTCTGCTGAACCCAGACTGCAGCACAGGGAGACCGGGGCAGGGAGCTGGAGCAGGGAGCTGGAACAGGAGTCGGAACAGGAGTGGGAGCATTGTGCTTTTCACACACCTGGGAGTCTTCTGTGGGCCTCTTGGGCCAATCTGTCCTGGTTGTAAGCAGGTGGTTTGGAAAATCTGCCTTTTGTGGGGGGAAGATTGTGAACCACTGAACCCCTGACAAGGGCCGGACCTAGCTGCCATTACATAGCACCCTAAAGCAATCAATCAGCAGAACTGCCCAGCACCTGAAATAATTCAATCAGCAGAACTGCCCCACGGCAAATTAAAGCAGCTGTCCCTCCTTTGCCTTGAAAAGACGTCACACCTTTAAAAAATGAATAAAAAAGCAAAAAGAGCTCTCATCATAGACAGCTTTTATGGAGAGAGGGAAGAACAGATCTCAAATCTGGAGGTCCCTAAAGGTAAAGCAACTCCAGAAAAAGCCCCAAAGAGAGACATAAATTGGACTCCATGTCACAAGGCTTTCTTTGAAGATTGCATAAAGAATCTTAAAAAAAATAGTTAGAAGACACATGGGGAAATGAAATGAGATCACTGCAAAATAAAATGGAAAAAATGGAAAAAGACTACAATGAACAAATTGGCCAATTACAAAAGGAGCTAAAAATAGTAACTGAAGAAAATAAGACATTAAAAATTAGAATCAAAGAAATGGAAGTGAATGACTCATCAAGACTTCAAGAATCAGTCAAACAAAAACAAAAAAAATGAAAAGATGGAAAAAAAACATGAAATATCTCCTAGGAAAAACAAATGACCTAGAAAATAGAACTAGGAGAGACAATCTAAGGATTATAGGGCTTCCTTAAAGCCATGATGAAAAAAAGAACCTAGACACTATCTTTCAGGAAATCATAAAAGAAAACTGCCCTGATATTTTAGACTCAGAAGGCAAAATACTTATTGAAACAATCCACCGATCACCTCCTGAAAGAAGCCCAAAAATTGAATCCCCCAGGAATATCATGGCTAAATTCCAGAACTATCATAACAAGGAAAAGATATTATGAGAATCCAGAAAGAAACAATTTAAATATTGAGGAGCCACAATTAGTATCACACAGGACCTAGCAGCTTCTACTTTAAAGGATCGAAGGGCCTGGAATCAGATATTCCAAAAGGCAAAGGAACTTGGATTACAGCCAAGAATAAGTTATCCAGCTAGAATGAGCATCATCTTCCAGGGAAGAAGATGGTCATTCAATGATATAGGAGAATTTCTCCCATTTCTAATGAAAAGACCAGAACTGAACAAAAAATTTGATCTACAAACACAGAAAACAAGAGAAACATAAAAAGGTAACAAGAAAAAAAAACCTCTTGAGAACTATATTTATGTTATGGATACTTATAGAATGCGGGTTGATTTTATGATTTTATTATTACATTTTATTATTATGATATGATTATTGTTATTTCATGAATAGTATGATACGATTATTGTTATTTTATGATTATTATGATATGATAATCTGAAAAAGAAATTAGAGGTAGAAAAGGGATAACACTGGAAGAAGAGGAAAAGGAAGTAAAATAAGGGAAATTACTTCACCTGTAGAGTCAAAGAAAACCTATAATGATTGAGGGGAAAAAAGGGAGGGGAATGAGCATTGGGTTCATCTCCATCTCATCAGATTTGGCTCTGAGGGAATAATAGATGTATTGGGTATCAAAAAGAAACTTGTCCTATCTTATAAGGAAACAGGAGGGAAAGGGGGAAAAGAAAGGGAATAGACTAATAGAAAGGAAAACAGAAAAATTAAGGGAAAGGTGTAAAAAAGGGGGTGGGGCTCTAAAGGGGAAGGATTGTTTGAGGGAAGTGGTTATCAAAAGCAAAATACTAGGGAGTAGGGAAAGGGGATAGGAAAGACAAAAGCAGAAGCTAGGGTAAATAAGATGGCAGGAAATACAGAATTAGTTATTTTAACTGTGAATGTGAATGAAATGAACTCTCCCATAAAGCGGAAGTGGATAGCTGACTAGATTAAAAACCAGAATCCAACAATATGTTGTATACAAGAAACACATCTAAAGCATAGAGACACATACAGGGTGAAGGTAAAAGGCTAGAGCAGAATCTATTATGCTTCAGGTGAACAAAAAAAAGCAGAGGTAGCAATCCTGATCTCAGATCAAGTAAAAGCAAAGATAGATCTAATTAAAAGAGACAAGGAAGGAAACTATATCTTACTAAAGGGTACCATAGACAATGAAGCAATATCAATACTAAACATATATGCACCAAATGGTATAGCATGGAAATTCCTACAGGAAAAGTTCAGAGAAATGCAAGAAGAAATAAACAGAAAACTATAATAGTGGGGGATCTCAAACTCCCCCTCTCAGAACTAGATAAATCAAACCACAAAATAAATAAGAAAGAAGTTAAGGAGGTAAACAAA
>JAJPUD010004710.1:6186-23686 GCA_023553655.1 Myrmecobius fasciatus
ACACACACACACACACACACACACACACACACACACACACACACACATTTTAGTGGCCTCTTTTCTGGCTTTTTCCTTCTCTGTTTTGAAATTTTTTTGTTACATAAATTTACTGATATCCAATGTTTTAATACAAACATTCTCTTCTTCCTCAGCTGGCCAGCCCTATCATTTAACAAAAAGTTAAGCAAAATGACTACTGGGTTGTATACAGTATTCTGAAGCTCTTTACTAAAAACAGGGAAATGCATTTCCTCCTCAATTATATTCCACAGTATTCATATGCTGTAATTTGTTCAGCTATTCTCAATCTATGGACATCCATTTTGTTTCTAGATTTTTATTTTTTTTGCTACTGCAGAAAAGTACTGCTGTGGCTGTTTTTATAAATAGGTCTTTTATTTATTTTTTTAGAATCTACTTAGGAGATAAAAAGTAATAGTGGGATTCCAGGATAGGAAAAAAATGTAATAATTTTTCTCTCATAATTCTTACTTTTCTCTTCCTGAAAATGGTTGGACCAATTCACAGGTCTACTAATGGTGCAATAGATTGCTTGTCTTCCCTTAGTGTCTCTAACATTTTACTGGTTTTGCCTCTTATCATCTTTGCCAATTTGATGAGTCACACATATTCTTTGTCACTTTTTCCCTGGGTGTTGAATGAGTAATTTTTCCACTTGCTGCCTTCAAAAATGGAATTCATTATATTCCCTCTTTCCCCTTGGGTGTAACTGCTTTCAAGGTCTCTTTCTGGAATTCAATCTTGGTTCACCTTCACCTCTGCTCATTATATTGGATCTTGTAGGTCCATTTACAGACCTCTGGAAATGTGTGTGTGTGTGTGTGTGTGTGTGTGTGTGTGTGTGTGTGTGTGTGTGTGACTCCCTTTGCCTTGATTGCTCCCTAGCCTTAATCATGGAATGGGTAAAATTTGTTAGATCTTAGCTTGAAAGTGGATCAGGGCCATTTCCAGTATTCCTGATCTGTATCTGGCCACTAGACCTAATGTCTCTGGAAGGGAAATTGAGGCTGGTTAAGTTGCAAGTCATGGCATCATCTCCCTGATGTTATGGTTCTCTTCAAGGACTAAGGACAACCAATCATACTAAAGGGAAAGAGTTAAAGTCATCCTAGAGGAGATATAGAAACTGATAGAATGCATGACTTGGAGTCAGGAAGACTCATTTCTTTAAGTTTGAATCTGCTTTAAGACACTAACTGTGTGACCCTGACCAAGTCACTTGATCCTATTTGCCTCAGTTTCCTCATCTGTAAAATGAGCTGGAAAAGGAAATAGAAAACTACTCAAGAAAACCCAAGTGGAATCACAAAGAGTTAGACTGAACAATAAAAGTCAGATTAGCATCTCACTTAGTGCTAATCAAAAGAATCCAAAAATCATTGAAAACAGAATTTTTGAGAGATGCATAAAGAAAAGATATTTCTGTTTCTAGCTGCAAGATTTCTAGAAGCTACACTATACAGTACATAAATATAAATATGTATACATAAGCAAATGTAACATATATACATAACAAATGTAACATATTGTCTGTATTATATTAGCAAATAAGAATTTCTTCTGTGACATTTACATGAGTATAAACAATTCCTCAGCTTTCTTTGGCTAATGAGGATGAAACTAAACTTGGGTGAAATCTAGGACAATTATGATTCCCAATAAATTTTAATATGGATGGATGCCATATTAAATACATTTGACTAAGGCCAAAGTTTTCTTTTCAGAAGTTGATGAAAATTCCCTATTCCAATGGAAAAATAAAAATTCTAGTTAGTCACTGTAAATTCTCTTTTGAAAAGCAACAAAATAAATGCTATATAAATTCATACTGAATGGAATATTTAGTACTCCAAAGACATGCCTCAAACTAGCAATACTAAATTAACAAGCTAGTTTCCTGTAGGGTTAAAATAACAGAAGACTCAGAGGGTTATTTTACAACTAATAATGGTAGGCACTCATCTGAAACTTGTTGTCTGTCTGACATTCAATTCAAGTGACAGCAAACCCTACAGTATAGTATGCATGATTTTCATCCCTGAAGAATGTCAAATTTTAAAATATTCCATTTGAACAACTGTTCTAAAATAAGAGTTTGATTATACAATGCACAACAAGATCACTTATCTCACGATTCCTGTGTTTGTAACAAATTTGACAGTGGTAAATTCAGTTGTGAACAAGTATTTTTATTTTTTCTGAACCATTGTCTGACAATGGGCAGTTTTTATTAGTTTGTATAGACTATGAAAAGAGAATCCAATTCCAAATAACAGATGATCAATTAATTGTTTTCAATTTAAATAAATCAAACATTCATTATGCACCTATTTGCAAGATACTGAATATGAAGACACTAAAAAGAAATAGTACTTGTTCTCAGAAAGCTTACAGTCTGTTGAGGGCTATGCAATATGTACCCTTATAAGTTAGAAAATATATACAAAATGATAAAGCAAATATACATACATACATAAATATGCATATATACATAAATATAATAATGCAATATATAAATACAAATATGTATACATAAGTAAAGAAAAATATATACAAAGTAATAAAATAAAGTTCAAAAATGTAGAGAATGTGAAAACACAGAGAAGGAAAACAGGAAATCAGGACTTTGTGTAAGAGGTAGTAACTGACCTGTGCTTTGAAAGAATCTAGAAGTGGTGAATGTAAAAAGATAGTGCTTCAGCAACAACAAGACTGATCAATTCTGATGGACATGGCTCTCTTCAACAATGAGGTGATTCAAACCAGTTCCAGTTGTTCAGTGATGAAGAAAGCCATATACACCCAGAGAGAGGCCTGTGGGATCTGAATGTGGACTGCAACAGAGCATTTTCATGCTCTCTGTTGATATTTGCTTACATTATGTTTCCCTTCTCAGATTTTTTTTTCCTGTAGATCCGATTTTTCTTGTACAGCAAGATAACTGTATAAATATGTATACACATATTTGATTTGTCAAGTATTTTAACATAATTAACATGTATTAGACTTCCTGCCATCTAGGGGAGGGGGGGAGGGGAAGGAGGGAAAAATTTGTAACAGAAAGCTTTTCAAGGGTCAATGTTGAAAAATTGCCCATCCATATGTTTTGCAAATAAAAAGCTTTAATAATTTTTTTTTTTTTAAATAGTGCTTTGCAGGCACAGGGTATAACTTATACAAAGACACTGAGAAGGGAAATGGAGAATTGTGTCCTGGCAACAGCCAGCATTTACAGTTTGAGCAAAGCTTGGAATGTGGAAAAGAGAATAATATGTAATCAAGCAGAAAGGTAGGTAAAAATTGAGTTGTGAAAAATTTTAAATGTCGTTTTGAAGTTCTATTTTATCTCAATAAAGAACTACTGAAGATCTTTTAAGAAGGGGACTGGATTTGTTAGACCTGTATTTTAGGAATATTATTTTAAAAAATTTATATATTTTATTTTTACTATATAAATATATTTCCTTATGAATCATGTTGGGGGAAAAATTAAGAACAAAAGAGGAAAACCACGGGAAAAAAAAAAAAAAAACAGAAAAATGAAGTGAACGTAGCATGTATTGATTTACATTCAATCTCCATAGTTCTTTTTCTGGATGCAGATGGTGTTTTCTGTCCAAAGTCTATTGAGATTGCTTTGGATCACTGAACCACTGAGAAGAATCAAGTCTTTCATAGTTGATCATCACACATTCTTGCTATTATTGTGTACAATGTATTCCTGGTTCTCCTTGTTTTACACAGAATGATAATATTCTATTACTTTCATATATCACAACTTATTCTACCATTCCCCAATTGATGGACATCTACCCATTAAGAAAATCATTTTAACAGTTGTATGGAAGATAAATTAGAGAGGGGAGACATAAGAAACTAGATGGTGATGTCTTCCACAGAAGTAGGAAGTAGGAAGGAGGGATAGACTTCAAAGAAAGATAAGGAATTAGGTTATCAACATGTTAAGTTTAAGATACCTGTGGAAAATCAAGGTAAATAGCCTTAAGGCAGTTATTAATACAAGACTGAAGTTTAGCAGAAAGATTGGGGTAGATATAAGGATCTGGTAAAGCTATTGCCATTTCCTTCTCCACTAGCTTAAAGCAAACTGAGGTTAAGTGATTTGCCTAGATTTACAAAGCTCCTCAATATCTGAAATCAGATTAAAATTCAAGTTTTCCAGATTCTAGGACCAGTGCTTTATTCATAGCAGCATCTGGCTACCTTTATTTACCTTGGATCTGTTCTAAGTAGCAGCTCAAGTTTCTTTCTTTTTTCTTTTCTTTTTTGGCTACTCACTAATGTATGACATTCTTCTGGTTGTTTCTCCTGGTGGTGGTGGTATATGTTCTTCTTTTTAAGAAGAATATTTATTTAAAATACAAAATAAGAAAAAAAATAGAAAAAGACAGAAAAGGAAAATTCAAAACAAAACACAACATTGTCATGTGCCTAGCAGAACATCAGGGAGGATTCATAATATATAACAATAAATTTCCATTTCCAGAAAGCATATATAATAGTAGAAGACATTATATTCATGACAATCTATCTTTTCTCTACTTCTTTGTAGATTATTCTTTTGTTTTCTGCTGTGCACTTGTTACTTTATTCTTTTTTCCCTCTTTCATCTCCCTTACCTCCCCCAAGCAGGCTAGAATTAAGCATAGGCATATATATATATATATATATATATATATATATATATATATATATATATATATATATATATATGTATATTCATACCCACACTCATCCACACGTATCTACACATATATGACATGCAACACATTTACATACATGTAGACATGCCTCAGAAACAATATTAATATGTTGACATATAATGTAGATTTCTTTCTTGATTGGTTAAGTTTGACATTGCTTGAGATTAATGATGATTAGTCCTTTTTTTCTAATTCTAATAAATAAATACATTTCTAATACATTCTAATAAATATATTTTTTGATAAATTCCCCAATACATAAATATCTAATAAATTATAATAAATAATTTTTCTAATAAATAAATAAGTTGTTGTAGTGTTTGTGCATATCTCTTATTTTTTATCCCTGTTAAATTGTCCATTTTAGTTCTACTCCTTAACTTGCCTTGCTAATACTTAATCTCCTCCATCCAGGGATCCCTCCCTTATCATCTTCCCTTTCTCACCTCTTTCCCATTAATCTATACACTTTATTCCATTCAGGCTAATCTAATACCATTTTGTAACCCATCTAATCTTCTGCTACCCTTTTCCTCCTTCTTTATCTCATTCCCATTAATCTATACACTTTATCCCACTCCAATTAATCTAAACACCCTTCTATATTTCACCTTATTTTATTCCCTCCCCTATTCAAACACTACTTTGTAAGATTTACCTCTTGTTGCCATTAAGTTCCTAGGATCTCTTGACCTCTCAGACTCACCAAGTTACTACAGAGTTGGAAACATTTATTTCTCAGTATAGATTTTTGATCACTTGTGTTTCTACATAAGATAGAAGAGACAGTCAAATTTTAGCTTCAGGTTTCTGTTCTTATTGATATATGCTTACAAGCTGCTCTGAGGAGAGGGAGGATAAGCAAATGTCCCCCTCTTCCTTTATTGGGAAGTCCAAGAGAGCTTGGACTGTGTCCAAGAAAGGCCACTTTGAAAGGGATCAAAAACTATTTCTTCTCAAACATTGTAAACCAAAGTCTTCCTGACTCAATCTCTAACCATCTTTGACATAATCCTCAGTTACAGGGAGGAAAACACTAACCAGTCTCTGTTCACACATTGTTCTTTAGCAAGGACAAAGAGTATGAGTGCATCTGTACACATACTCTATTACATATATTTTTTGTAATGACTTCTCTGTGTATGTGCTGTTTCCCTTTAGTAGAATGTAAACTCCTTGAAGGCAGGGACTATTTATTTAGTTTCTGCCCTGTCAAAAGACCAGGTAGTTGGTACACAGTAGGTTCTTACTATATGCTTGTTGTATTGATCTGGAGACACACAGATAAAAATTAGAGTCATTGCCTTGAAGGACCTTATATTCTTTGGGGAAAATAACAGCAACTTGTAACAGTATATGCAGAACAAGTATATTTAAGACACATACAAAGGTATGATACTAACAGAGACACTAACAGCTGAAGCAAGGGGTCAGGAAAGACCTCACAGAGCATGTGGCAGCTCATCTGAGGTGTGAAGGAAACTAGAGATTCTAAAAGGTGGCAGTAAGAAGGGAGAACAGCCTGGCAAAGACACAGAGGAAGAAGGTACATCTGGACGATTTAGTAGATAGAGTGTTGGTCTTAGAACCAGGAAGACCTGAGTTCAAATCTAATCTTAGGCTCCCACTAGTTTGGTGACCCTGAGCAAGTCATATCACTTCTATCTGCCTCAGTTTCTTCATCTATAAAATAGGGACAATGATAGCACCTACCTTCCAGGATTGTTATGAGGATCAGATGAAATAATTATTTGTAAAGTTCTTTGAAAATTTCAACGTGTTATATAAATGTTAGTTGACATGCCACAAGGGAGCAATAGCATGAAGGACAGAATGAATGAATGAATGAAGAGTGTGATAATACCCTTCATTATGATAATATGATAATACTCTTCAGAGTGATAATATTGTATAAAATTGGAAATGTAGATTGGAGGTAGGTTGTAAAGGGCCTTCAATGTCAAACAGGAATTTTATATTTGATTCCAGAGGCAATTGGCAGTGATTGGAATTTATTAAGTAGGGACATGATATAGTCAGAACTTCACTCTCAGAACATCACTTTGGCCACTGTGAGGAAGATGGAATGGAAAATGAGAAGCTTGACACATAGAGTCTGATTAGGCGGCTACTACAGAAGTAATTCAAGTGAAGGAAAGGGATAGATGCAAAAGATGTTGGGGAAGTAGAATCAACAAGACTTGTATATTATAGTGCAGTGGTCTTTGGATCTCTTTCCATTTAAAACAAATATTGAGGATCCTGTAATAGTGGAAAGTGTGCTGGCTCTGGAGGAAGAGGATCTGAGTTCTGGGACTTCAGGAAAAATTCCTTAACTTCCATAGACCCCAGTTTCCTCTTACAGTTATCTGTAAGATAAGAAACATGAATTAGATGAGCCATACCTTCCAACTCTAGTTTTACAATCATTTGTTTGGCAACTTGGATAAGGGAGAATGAGGAGTCAAGAATGAAACAGAGATTATGAATGTGAAAGTATGGTGGTGCTCTAGTCAGAAGTAAGGAATAGAGAAAGAAATAGGGTAGTTTGGAAGTGAGGTAAGTTTGAAGAAAAATTAAGGATTTCTAGTTTGGGAGTGTTGTTTTTGATGCCTACGGGATTTCCAATTCACAATGCTCAAAATAATTGAGTGATGGAGGACTGGAGTTCCAGGGAGAGATTAGTGCTAGAAATATAGGTTTGGGAGCCAGAATCATTAGTGTCAAAGCTAATACTGCTCATTTTGTTTCTGCATTAGTAAAGATACATATGGTGTACATTTGATTTTGGGAAGGAGATCAGAATCCTCATGAGAACTGGGACATGAGTCAGGTGAATCATAAACTATGAGTTATTTTTGGAAGTTTTTATATTTCATCCCCTAGACTAGACAAGACCAAGACTGGAAGTTTCAGGACAAGACACATTTTGATTTGTGCAATATTAATTACTTTATTGGGGCAGCTCAAGGATAGAGTTCCACCTGGTGGCATCTCTAGGTAAAGCATGCTGGGAAGCTATGCTCCACCTCTTAGAGCTAAATCATTGTATCAGTGAAACACAATGTATCACAAGAGTGTTTCATAATTATTATCCAACAAGGTTGGGAATGGATTGTCTTATTTAAATATTTTGTTAAAAGAGAATAGTATTTGGTGTGTAGGAGGAAGCAAATAGGAAATCACCTCAGAATTTGAGGACAAGGTTAAAAGAAAGTTAAAAATTGAAGGCAATTAGAATAAATTTTGAAATGGATGAGGTTAGCAGTCAGCAGAAGTAATCTACTATAAGAGACAATTTGTGAATGGATTATTAATGGGGACAGAAATGTCTCTCAAATCCAATATAATGAATAGGTTATTTTATAAAAACTTAGTGGAACTTTCTGTTCCATAGAAATTGTTTTGTTCCAATAGAAAACATCCTTTTAAAATTTTAGATATAGAGGCATTTAGGCAGAGCAGTGGATAGAGTACCAGCCCTGAATTCAGGAGGACTTGAGTTCAAATGTGGTCTCAGACACTTAACACTTCCTAGCTGTGGGACCCTGGGCAAGCCACTTAACCCCAATTGCCTCAGAAACATATATATATATATATATATATACATACATATATATATGATATAAAATTGTGCTTATATCCTAAAATATCAGATCCCCAAAAGATTTAAATAGACTTAATTATTCCCATTTTGCTCCCCAAATTTTCTAATTTCACTTTTATCCTGGTTATATTCCATATTCTTATACCAATATTTTCTTTTGGCTCTGTCATTATATTCCAACTTCCCAAAGTTAGATAGTTAATTTAATTTGGGAAAGGCCAAACATCAGTGATATACTTTTCCATAATATACCTTATATAAAGAAAACTGTAAACTGTTGTATTGTCATATGTGCAACATTATGTTGACATAACAGAAGGTTGGTGATCTTCATGTAGTCTAGAAAAAAAGAAAGCTAATGAATAGTTTGTTAGTGTTTCTCCAGCATCCCTGAGAGAGGGGATGCTCTCTGATTCTTGATGACTGATTTTTTAGACAACATTTTTCCTAAAATGGATAGGGGCAATTTATTAAGCTACCTCAACAGAACAGAAATTTCCTTTTGGAATATTCAATGTCTCTTCTCCACCCTCTAATTCTAATACTCACCAAATCAAGTCTTGTGATTGGAGAAATTTGATTCCTAAATGAATTTGCCCGTAAATACTATGCATAAATGATTAATACCATATATGATGCATATTGACCAGTCACAAAGAATTAGTTTATAATAAAATATAGTTTGCTGAATGACATCTATCTTTAATAGATGAGAAGCCACCCCAAGATATTCTAGTGCCTCAGAGTCACTATTATTAACATCAGTTATTCAGAAGCTAATGTTATAGAATAGAATTTGTATTTCTGGATTACATCTTAAAATGACTCTATGTTCTCTATGTTTCTTTTTATTTATTTTCCCTACAAAATTCAACTCTTTACAGTGATGGTGTGTATGTTTATGGAAGATTTATGGCAGATACATTCTACTGTTATTTCTCCTTTGCTATTTCATCAAATATCATTGATTTGATTTGTGTTCTCTGGCAAAATGAAAGGCATTAGTGGGGACTTGTGAGCTAATGTTTTAAAATGGATTCGGATCCACAGAGTACCTGGTACATAGGATAGCTACACAAATGAGAAGTTTCTAATGAGGGGAATGTTTCCTCTAGACCTACTTTTCATTCACAAGAAGGGGATATTTGCTGGGAAAGAAAAGATAGAAACCTTGAGGAATGGGAAACTTTCAAGAATGAAATTCTGAAGACCCAAAGAAACAATTTTAATGAGGAGGAAAAAAAAAGGAATTGTTTAAAGAGAACAACTTGGATAGAAAGATCACTCATCAAACATTTTTACTTCTAAAAAGACATGTTTTGAAGAAGTGAGCAAGGGCAGGCAGTAGAAAAAATTCCTGCCATGTCTGGAATGTTAAATAGCATAAAATGACAGGAAATGGTTAAGAACACTAAGAACAAAGTATGGGTATTTTGATGAAATGTAAGCTTAAAAAAAATGTTACTTCCAGAAATTCCTTTTCTATACAAAAGAGTGGGATGATTCAAGGAAGCCTTTTCCCACATCTATTTCCTTCCCCTATTGATTTCTCTCCTTCTCCCTCAATACTCCTTTTAAAAATTCCTGCTTCAGAGGAGTTCCTATGCTGCATTCCTATGAACTCTCATCTGGGACAGTTAACATGTCTATAATTTCAAAGCCCTGTTGTGACAAGTTAGGTCTCTAAAAAAGTTCTCCATGTATATAGATTAGAGACTTTTAAATTTTGATTGAAAATAATTAAAGGATGGTTACTGAATGTCTAGACAGGGAAACAATAATTATAAAGTTCCAGCTTAATTCCATCAAGAACAGGTCATATCGGACTATTATCACTCCCTGAAAAGAAAATTTTGTACTTTTTCCATGGAATCAACTGCCCTCCCATCAGACCAGCACAGCTACATAACTCATGGTATTAATGGAAGCCCAGGTCTAGTTTTGCTCTTTGCTGCTGCTGCTTCAACTTTGGATCACATGATGGCTCCTCTTCTTTTCAGGAGAGTTGGATAAGAAACTCAGGAATAACTTTCCTTCTTTTCTCTAGAAGGTTCAATCTATTCCCTATTTTTTCAGATGATGAAATTAAGATTCAGGGAAGTTATTAAGTGACTTGCCCAATATCATATGAACAATTCAGGGCAGAGTCAAGATTTGAATGTAAGTTATAGAGACAGTAAATTCAGTACTCCATGTTGACCATTCACCTTCCCCAGCGGTGGCCCCGCCCCCCCACTATTCTACACTAGCTCTCATTTCTTGGAAAGCTAAGTGCAAGGATTTGGCAATGTTTGAGAAATCCTCCTTCTTTGTCCAAGAGATTCTGCCCAAGAGTTCTTGTCTCTCTACTGTTGCCTCTGGCTATTGTAATTTCTGAGGCTGAGAAGTTTCCTGGGGAAGAGCTCTTCAGTTAGAAAATCTCCCACCTAGAGGCTTAAGTCTACTCTCTGTCTAAATTCAAATTGTCTGGATCTCTAATCTCTGGTTTTTGGCTCCTCCTTTTATAAATCAAATCCAAGACAGGACTTGTCTATATGAATGAATTCCATCAATCATCCCTAAATGGACTAACAAAAACTCAGGGAAAAAGCATTCTCTATCATGATCTATCAAAGAGAGGTCATCCATTTTTTTTCAGTGGTAGTGAATGTACCTTATATGGGGAGAATTGATTAAGCCATTTTTGGTTAAACTCTTTACATTGAATTTACATATTGAAAGATATGAGTTTGTATCCTATTTCTGATGTTTATTAGCTGTGTAACTCTGGTCATCACATAACCTTGATGGGCCTCATTTTTCTCATGTGTAAAATAATAAGGTAGAGTAGATGATCTCGAGGATTTGGAGTGAATATTTCTTTTAGAATGTGCAGCTGGTATTCTAGTAGAATAGGGCAATTAAGTGGCACAGTGGATAATGTGCTAGTGTACAGTTGGGAAGACCTGAGTTCAAATCCATCCTTGGACATTTATTAACTGCGTATCCCTGGGCATGTCACTCAATCCTGTTCATTTTAGTTTCCTGATTTGTAAAATAACCTACAGAAGGAAATGGCAAACTACTCCAGTATTTTTACCATGAAAACGCAAATGGGGTCACAAAGAGTCAGATGCAATTGAAAATGACTGAATTTTCCAGTGGAATGGTCTGTAAGATAAACTGGATATAAAAAGACTTGTGGAGAAGTAGAATGTCTTAAAACAGGGGGTAGTAGTATGGATAAATTGCTTTTGTTTAAGGTTGTGAGATTGGATGGTCAGAACTTGGGGAGATTATTGGGATACAATCTTCTGGCAAAAGACTACTAGAACTCCTTACAAAATCAGTTCTTCCTCCTACCCAATTAAAAAAATAATTTGCAGTGTTTTAGAAAGCCCCAGAAAAGTATTATGAAATGAATTTTCTGCTTCTGCTTGGGAGAGTGGGAGAGCTGGGACAGATGACTGATATTTTGGGGACCTCTGTAGCTTTCTACCAGGGTGGGAGTGTTTTGCTGCTGGTCCAAAGTAGAAGATACTGATATCCTGGGCTGACTTGTCTTAAGGTAAGTCAGCTACTTCCCCACTGTTCTGGAGACAGTTTAAGCTCCAGGCTCCAAACAAGAATCATGGTATACTAGAGAAGGGGACTAGGGTTAAAATGAGCTCTTTAAAACACTGTAATAATAATGTTACTTACACAAAATTAGTTCTGTGAGAGTTCAAAGAAATTTAACCTTCCTGGAGCTCAGTTTTTTCATCCACAAAATGAGAGATCTGGACTAAATGGCCTCCTAGGTATCTGTCTCCCAGTTTTAGTTCTGTGATTAATTGTGGGATCCTTCTCACTTGGAGAAAGACATGCTAATGAAGTTTGCAGATGACACTAAGCCATGAGGAATAGTTAACAAATTGGATGATAGTCAGGTTCCAAAACAATCTCTAAAGGCTGGAAGTTTGTATGACTTTAGTCAGCTGAAGCTTAATATCTTAAGGAAATTTTTGATCTATGAATCAGGGAAGATTTCATGCCCACACAAGGGCTAGAGACTATTACAGAAGATAAAATGGACAAATCTGATTTTGTAAAAAGTGTTTTTTGTATAAATAATTCCAATGTAGTTAAGATTAAAAAGAGAAACAGTTGACTGGGGAACAAAATCTTTGCATCAAGGTTTTCTGATAAAAGTCTTGCTTCTCAGATATACAAGGAACACAAGAGTTGTGTTTCCTTGTATTTATAAGAATAAGAGTCTTTCTCTAATTGATAAATGGCAAAAGGATATGAACAAATAGTTTTGGAGGGAAGAAATCTAAGCTATCTATAACCATGTGAAAAATAGTCAAAACCACTAATAATTAGAGAAATATAAATTAAAACACCTCTGAAGTTCTACCTAATACAGATTTTCAAAGTTGACAAAAATGTAAAATGAAAAATATTGGAAGTTCCATGGAACAAAACCCTAAACGTGCATTGATGAAGTTGTGAATTAATTGGTCTAGCCATTGTAAAAAGCACTTTGGAAGCATTTCTTATTAGTTACTAAGCTATATATCATACTCTGACTCAGAGATGAGTCTTATAACTATGAGACTTATAACCTAAAGAAATCATAAAAAGAGAAATAGGTTCTATATATAGGAAAATATTTACAGCAGCTCTTTTAATTATAGCAAATAACTAGAAACTAAAGAGGAAGCTACTCATTATTTGGGAATGGCTAAACAAATTATGGAATATGAATGAAAGGGAATAGTATTGTGTTCCAAGAAATGAAGAAAGATATGGTTTCCGAGAACTTGGGAAGACCTGATTGTATTAATTCAGAGTGAAGTGGACATAACTAGAACGGTTTATACTGTATGGTCAATATTATAAAAAAAATAACAATTTTGAAAGACTTAAGAACTCTGAACAACCAATGGTCATTCATGGTTCCAGAGGACTGAAGATGAGAATGCTACCTACCTTCTGACAGAGAGGTGATGGTCAAAATGAAGAGGGAAAAATAAATTTTTGGACATGACCAGCATGGAAATTAGTTTTGCTTGATTATATGTATTTGTTACAAATGTTCCCCCTCCCCACCCAGGGTGGAGAGAGATGGAAGAGAAAAAAAATGGCTGGTAATTGGAAGAAATTGCATTTAATTAAGAAAAATTCTGTGCTTCTGGGTTATGGCAAAAAGGGGATACCTGTGTTTTAGTAATAATCTTTCTTCCTATTGAGAGATATTAGAGTACCTGGGAAACCTGGCCTCAAATGATTGGATTTCAAGATAGGGAATTCAGAATCCCCTCTAGTAAATCTGAGAGAGGAGAAAGTGGAAAATATTATTCCTATTATCATTTAATAATCTATAAGTCTGATAACAGAAATAAAATTTTTCTATTTCAACATATTAGCTCTAAGTCTAGGTGAAAATTAGGCCTGTATAAAGACCATGATTCCTCCTATGTCTCTAAAATACCATTTAGAGTACTGTACTGCTGGAAATCTGCTCTGTTGCTCTAATGTTAAAGTATGCTGAATAATGCCCTGCTGATCTGAGAAAATAAAAAGTGTGATCTTCTTATGTGATGATAAACTGTGATGAACTTGACTTTTTTCAACAATGAGGTGATTCAGGCCAATTCCAATAGACTTGTGATGGAGAATGAATGTGGATTTCTCGTTCTCCCCTGGCTTTTGATCTGATTTTTCTTATGCATCATGATAAATATGGAAATATGTTTAGAAGAATTACACGTTTGACCTTTATTGGATTATTTGCTGTCAAGGGGAGAGGGAGGGAGAAAAATTTGGAACACAAAGTTTTGCAAGGGTAAATGTTGAAAAATGTCTTTGTGTGTGTGTGTGTGTGTGTGTGTGTGTGTGTGTGTGTGTGTGTTTGCTGAGGCAAATGGGGTTAAGTGACTTTCCTAGGGTCACACAGTTGGGAAGTCTTAGGTCCTTCTGACTTCAGGTCTGATGCTCTATCCACTGCGCCACCTAGCTGCTCCACTTTGTGTGTATTTTGAAAAATAAAAAGCTATTATTATTACAAAAAAAAGTGTGATCTTATGATCTCCATAAAACTTTAGCAGTCTATGGAAATTGCAATACAGTGTACAGGTTGTGGTAGCCCAAAGAAAAATTCATCACTAGATGGCAGTGTAGCCACAAAAATTTCCTCTTCTAATTTTTCAGCTCTATATATTTTCTGTAAAGCCATTAGTGATAGAATTTCAGACCTGGAAGAGGAGTTGAAGATCATTTTTTTCTAAGTCTTTCATCTTGTAAATAATGACACTAAAGTTCATGGCAGAAAATGATTTGCTTAAAGTCATTAGAAATGTTAAAGGACTGGTCAACTATTTAATTAGACCTGTATTTAATTAGAACTTTTACAATTAGTTTTTCTCTTTAACATCCTTAAAAACACTTAATAACTAAGAAATTACACTGAACTTTTAGAATCATAGAGATTAGATGTGCTGCTGTTTCAATCAATTTCAGTCAAAAAGAATTTTCTAAATGCTTGCTATGTGCCATATACTTACTGGGCTGGAAAATAGGGATATACAAAGGTTGAAATGAAATAGTTATTTTCTTAAGAAGCTTACATTCTTGGGGTGGTGATTCAACAGTAAATATATATATATGTGTATATATATATGCATTTATCTACATATCTCTGCATCTATGTATCTATGTATCCATCTATGTATATCTCTATGTATCTGTCACCTCCACCATCTGTCTATATACAAACATACATGCTTTTAGTTCTGTCTTATGGATCCCTTTGGGTCCCTTTGGGACTATCTCAGGGACCATGTATTAAAGCTCTTTTGATAACTTTCCGGAATGGGTGGGGATCAGAGTTCAAGGGTTAGTTTTTTTTGAGACAATAAAACAATCTATTTATTGCTGGAAGAGCTACTTAATCAGAGAATTTTTAAAAAGGGAGTCACTCTGCCCTTTTCCTTTCTTTCTCTTTCTTTGATTTTTTTTAGGGAAACCCAGAAAAGGTAAACTGGAAGTTTCTGAGAAAAGTGTTCCTGGGAAGGGCTGGCCTTCTTCACCCAATCAGTAGAGTAATTGGTCCCCCCTAAGGTAGCAAGATCAAGGGCTTAGCTAAATGGACTTTAGTTTGGGCTTCTGGTTGCCTCTTCTTTGCTGTTATTTCCTAAATGATAGATGATTGGGTAACTCCCAGATACACATGCCCAGGTGTGGAGGCAGCCTTCTGAGTTTGAGAGATTTAGGGATCCTAGTTAGGTACCCTCTCTACATCCACTACTTCTTAGAATAAATGACTAACAACAGGAAAAGAAACCCCAACCCTGACTCAGCTCTCTAGATATTGAGGGAGTATAGAACAGAGAAGAAATGTAAAATGTCTATTTAGAAATTCTATAAACTTATTCATGTTTTGATACTTTTAAGTCAAACTTGGGAGAATATAATGGTAGTTATAAGTTGCAGTATCCTGTTGAAGAACTTATTAATGAATGCTGATTATCATCATCATCATCATCATGCATGGAGGAAATAATAGATGCCATATTTTACAATATTTTATGCACTGAGTATTTTTCTACTTCTTATTTTAGTAGACCCTAAACATGAGGCAAAATCTCAGCTTTAAGTAAATTTCTCTGAATGCTGGAAAAATAGCTTGACCCTTCTTTTATGGATCAGTCTCCTCCAAGACTAAACCTGGTCCACCAAAGAAAAGTGGAGAGGACTCCCTTTGTACCCTCACTCCCTTGGTCCATGAGTGGTTATTGTTATGCATACATGCACGAAAACATGCATGAATAGACCATATATAAGCATGTATGTAACATTCTACTCCTTTTGTCCCCCACCTCTCCAACCCAAGGCAAGTATATTTATTTGACATATCCAAAAAGTGGAGACATTTTTTGTATCTCCATCTGGGATTTTTTTTTTTTTTGGTAAAGATAATGGGGTGGTTTGACATTTTCTTCTTCAGTTCATTTTATAGATGAGAAACTGAAACAAACCAGGTTAAGTGACTTGCCCAGGATCACACATTTAAGTAAATGAAGCTAGATTTGAACTCAGGAAAATGATGGAGTCCTGACTCCAGGTCTGGCACTCTTATCTACTGCCTCAATTAGTTGCCCTTGTACATATATGTTTATTCCTGTCTGCAGCATAGTAAGAGTCTAGGACTTAAAATCAGGAAATCTGGATTTGAATCCCAGTCTTTCCATTTACTGCTTGTGTGATCATGGACAAGTCAGGTCAAGTCAAATCTTGTTCACTGTTTTCTCATCTGAGGATTGAATTAAGTAATGTTTAAAGTTCATTTGAACTCTAAATATTACACTCCCTACAAAGAACTATTCTCACCTCCAGAAAGGTGGCCAATCTCTTCTGCTGGAGACAGTACTTACAATATGAATTCCTTGAAGGCGTGAACTATATCTTCCTCACTCCGCTCCACTAGGGGCAGGGAGGAGGAGAAGAGGAGTCTCCTGTATTTGTGGACTGCTTCACCTATGAATGTATCCAAAAGTGGGGTAGAAGAGCTGAAGAATGAGAGATGGTGATGGTTCGGGACACAGGCTTTTTAAAAGTGGAGAAGCAAAGAGAAAGCTGGATAGCATTATGGGGGAGAAATCCTAGTTCTGGATCCTGAAGAAAACTGCAATAATAAGACTGTACCTCTTTACAAGAGATCTCGAAAAGATCAGTGGGAAAAAAGCTGCTGGAAGTGTGAGCAGAGGCAAACCTCACATTTCCTGCAGGAAGAATCAGGAGGAATCCAGGGACTTGTCCTTGAAATAAAGACCAGTGGAAATGCCCCAAGTGCCAGATCTCACAACTCAGTGAACATCAACCCTACAGGAGGCCATGAATGAAAAAGCAACTGGGACATGCTCACCCTGTGGAATATGTGTTTCCCTTTTCCCACGATAAACCTTCAAATATTTGAAGATGGCTATTATGTTTCCCTTAGAACTTTGCTTTTCTAGGTTACATCTCCCCAGTCCATTTGACTGATCCCCAGAGAGCATAAACTTAAAGTCCTTCTCTATTTGGATTGTCTTTTATCTGTTTTCTAGTTTATTGATGTTCTTCCTAAAATTTGGCATTCAGGACAGAACATAGGCTCTAGATACACACTGACTATGGCAGAGTA
>JAJPUD010004710.1:30418-55015 GCA_023553655.1 Myrmecobius fasciatus
TATCATATCATATCATATCATATCATATCATATCATATCATATCATATCACCAATCTGGTGTACTTACCTCAATATCATTTACCTATTGGAGTTTGTATCCCCCAATGTCATTAATTGGCCTTGTAATTAGGACCCCATTATCATTCAACCAATTAGTTTTTTACAAAAGGATGTTTACTGAAATCAAAGTACTAAACACTGCCCCCCCCCCACCAAGCAGGAGCACACTCTTCCTTTTAAACACCTCAGGCTCTATGGGGAGTGAAGCTACTCTATGGGAGATCAGTAGCTACAAAGCATTTTTCCATCAAATTCAATTCTGAATATGGCATAGCTGCTGCATAAGTTGCTCTCTTGATGCAGGACATGATGTTTCAGAGTAGACCCACTGCTGGTTTGGGTCAGCCAGGACACATCTCAGAACTGTCTTATATTGCTTGATGACCAGCAAATTTTGAGAGTGACTCCAGTTTGGGGCCTTTGGCTGTTAGCCCTTCTGACCTTTTGAAAGTTTCAATGTCATTCAATCATTGATACTCTTCATCTAAAAACATGATAGAGTAGACATGAGACAGAGCAATGGCAATGCTATATGCTTGGGGGACCTCTGCACTGGGTTATAGATGGCTTGTGGACTTCCTCATCTGGAGGCCTCACCTAAATGTAGCCAAGCAGGAAAGAGATCCAGTTGTTCCTATGTGAGTCTTCTTTAGGGATGACAGTTTTAGCTCAGTGGCCACTGAAAAAACCTTTCCTTCTGCATCTTAAGTGGACAGGAAACAGACATAGAATACCAAAGTCCACATAGGGAATTGCATTGGGCAGAGTATTGGGTTTTCATTGGCCAACCAACAGTTATAGTATCAAGAACTATGAAGTATTTAGTGTATATGTCCCACCTAAAACTTTTTCTTTTGTTGAGCATCTCTGGATAAGAAGGGACAAGACATTGGTTCTAGTATTCCTTCATTCCCTCTATTCTTAGGATGAATTTATTTCATTTCTCAGACTCTGCATCTAGACAATGGTGATGTTATTTGTTAGATAGAGTACCCCATTTTTTCCTCTCTTACCTAAATACCTTGAAAAGATTCCAGAAAAAATGTTTATAAGATGATTTGAGCTATAGGATAAAAAAATTCCTCATAAATGATAAAGCATCAAAGAGTCTAAGAAGAAACATGTCATTCATTCATTCATTTAATTTATTGAGTTCCTACTATGTGCACATATATCCGCTATATGTCTAGAATGGGATGCCCCCTCTGGTTCTTCTTTCAGATCTCATTTTCAATTTATTTTCCTTTCTAAAACCTTCACTGATTTCCATATTGGGGGAACTCTTCTTCCTCACTTATGAAGAAAGCTGAGGTCCATAGAATCAGTATCCAAAAAGATCCCCCAAAATTAAAATGATGGGCAAGATTTATAGATGGGCAAGAAATTTAGTAGAGATGAATGTTAAGTCTGACACAAGTTTTAAAAATCTTTGCTTCAAAAGCCAATCCTTTGGCTTTCACTCTTACACTATATATGTAGAAAATTCTTATTTTCAGAGGTTTAATTCATCATCACTAAATCACTTCCTATGTGCACTCAGGGTGTCTGAATTTTGTCTGGTATATTAGTGTTGAGCTAATTTGCTTACGGAATTAGATGACCCTGTCCCAAAAATAACCCAGTGATTTTGCAGTCATTCTCAGACTGTAAAATTTTTTTGAGGTCCTTTGTCAGACCCTCAGTTATGGGAATATATTCTTAGCCTTTGAAGATTTTTTTCTTTTATAATTTTGTAATACAGAGAGGTTCCGGATACATTGTTTAGAAGTGCTCTTGGGGTTTCCTTCTCTTAGCAGCTAGAACAGAATGTGATATCAGCAGCCCTATTTTATCCTTTGGGATTTCAGTTTAAATTCCAAAAATTTGATCTTAAGAAATGAAAAATTCCCAAAGATTCACTCAGCTGCATAGCATGACACATTATGACAGATTTTTGTCCCTAAGTCTTTCATCCATCCTGACTGAATTAATTGATTGTTTTTCTATTAATAGCTCCATCAAGGCTAGAAACCTCAGACTAGAGACTCCATCAAGACTAGAAATCATCACTGAATCTTCATTCTCCCCTTTTTCTCAATCATTCCACACATGGAATTAATTGCTGCCTATTGATTTTACACAAAATCATTCCTATCATTATCCTTTCCTTCCCATTCCTGCTGTAACTACCCTCTCTCATTAAGGGTCTAAAGCCCAGTTCACATTGATCATACCATTCCCCTACTCAAAAACTCTCAATGACTCTCCAGCCCTTAGAAAATAAAATCCATACTCAGGGGTATGCAAAGGCCAACTTTTTTTCCTTCCTTCCACAGAAAGAACTGATAGTTAAATTTTTAGTGAGAGTATTTATATCTCAGAAATCATCAAATACTACAAGTCAGAGTTTGATTTATTGTTTTGTTGATTGCTTACCAGTGGTCTCAAACTCAAATAGAAATGGTGGCCACTAAACCTTACATGAGGATTCCTAAGCCTTCATATTGACCGGGGAAACCGCATACTAAGCATTATGGATTAAGATTACCTATGCCCTATTGTGTTTTTATTTATTTTGTTAAATATTTCTCAATTATATTGCAGCCTACAGAACATATGTTTGATACCTCTGGTCTAGGCTAAGAAAGTGATAGAAAAAATGCTAACAAATAAGATTAAGTTTAAAAATGTGATACAAAATATATCATACAGCCCTTCACCCCAAACTGTTCCTTAAATATTTACCAGCATACCCTCTGGTCTATACTGATCATGGCATTGAAGATCATCACAATCTTTTTCAGCTTTCTCTCACAGTTTCTCTCTTTAGGCATCTTATGATTGGACAAATTAATTTGTTCACCATTTCCTGAACATGTCTCTTGCCTTCCAGCCTCTGTTATTTTTCTCACACTATTCTGCATGCCTATAATACTCTCTTATTTATGTTCATCTCCTGAAAGGAAGAGGCATGTTCCTAAAGGCCCAGTTCCAATCCCTGCTCCTTTATGAAGCCTTTCTAGATTCCTACTTTCTTAGTCAAATGTATTCTCATCTTCCTATCATCTCTTGTAAAATTTTTTGTCTTTATTATGTACTTTGCCATATTTTCTTTGTGTGAACATCTTATTTCTGTCACTGGATTGTATGTTCCCTAAGGGCAGGAATTGGTTTTTTTTTGTTTTTATTAAAAGCTTTTTATTTACAGAACATATGAGTGATTTTTCTACATTGACCTTTGCAAAACTTTTTTTTGTTCCAAGCTTTTTGAATTATGTTTTATTTGTAGTATACTAGTACTTTTCACGGAGATGCTCAATAGACATATGCTATGGCAACGAATAATATATAAAAAGAAATCATTCACAAGATGGACCTGGATGAATGCTCCTTGTCCTCATTCTGGTCTGCTGGCTTCTCTGGTTTTCCTGGTTTCCTTCAATCCCCATAAATCCCACTTTTTACAAGAAGCTTTCACAATTGCCTTGTTGCTAGTACCTTTCTCCTGTTTTTCCATTTCATCTTGTATATATCTTGTTGGTATGTAGGTGTTTGCATATTGTCTCTCCTATTAGATTGTGAATTCCATGAGGGCAGCGGCTATATTTTTTGCCTTTTTTTAAATACCCAACTTTTAGCATAGTATAGATGGTTAATAAATGCTTGTTGACTTCTTAGAAGAATTGAATGAGGTTTCATAGGTGATGATATTTTTTTAAGATCTCTATACTCAATAAATTATGGAAGCCCTCAGTCTTTGTTATAACAAGGAAAACTAGAAGAACCTAACTGTAGCTTATAGGTACCCCCATAGCAAGTACCCCAAAGAAGTGGGTTTTTTCATAATCTGACTGGCCTCCTAAAGGCACCATTGACACCCATTAATGTGATTACTAATTCCCTTAGTAAACATGTAGGGAAGGGCAAGGCAAATTTAGGTCATGACAGAGAAGCCAGAGTTCTGTTATAGCCCCTATTGTTACACAGTTCGCAGGAAGATATTGCAGACAAGAAGCCATCATTTTGGAAAAGGATAATGGCTATATAAGAAATATGACTCATGGAGAAAGTAAACATTATGGAGGTAATCTTAGTTCAAGAAAGATTCCGCTTGTCCAAGTGAGGTAGTAGGAAAGGATGATGAATTAAGAAGCTTATCAGCACTGGAAACATAATATCATGCAGAACTGTGTTTAGAAGATAGGGAAGAGACAAACTCTGGCAGAAGAGGGAGCAGGGAAGATAGATTCTGACCCCTGGATGAAGAAGGTCCAACTTGACTAGAACCAAGAGCAAGAAGACCAGATTGGACTGGTGAGAAAAGCAAAGAATCTTTTTTTTTTTAAACTGCTTAGGTGTAGGGACCTTCTGAAGAGTAGACTACCAGTATGCTTTAGCAACTGCCCAGCAATTTATAATCTCAGTTACCTGGGGACACTGAAAGGCTAAAGCCTTGCCTAGGATCACATAATCAGTATGGGTCAGAGACAGGACTATAATCAAGATCTTCCCAACTTCAAGATCAGTTTTCTATTGACTTTATTATACAAGAAGGGAGGGATCTTATTCCAGTTCTATTCATCTTTTAATCAAGTTTTGTATCACAGAATTTTGAACTGGAGCAGACTTTAGATATCAATCAGTCAGTCACTCAACATTTATTAAGCACTACTGTGTGCCAGGCACTGTGTTAACCATCAGGGATACAAAAGGAGGCAAAAGACAGTTCCTGTCCTCAAGAAACTCACAGTCTAATGGAAGAAGTCACAAGCTAATGGAGGAATTTACAGTCTAATCAAATGGAGTATTATATTGTCTAATCACCTCACTCATTTTATAGATGGAGGGAAATGTTGGCAAAATCCTCATGCTTTCACATAAGAAAACCGAGGACAGCCAAGTGGACACACAGACAAGTTATTTTACCTTTGTTTGCCTCAGTTTCCCCATCTGTAAAATGAGGGATAATAATAGCACCTATCTTTCAGGGTTGTTGTGAAGACCAAATGAGATAATATATTTGTAAAGGACTTAGTTTAGTGCCTGGCATATAGCAATATATTATAATATTATTATAATATTGCATTAGCTTTTATTATCAGGTCATGACAGGTTCAGAAGGAGCTCACTTGGGGAAAGCTTCCTATTTGAACTAATCTTGATAGATCTGATAGATTATTCTTGCTATCTAGGTGTTAAAAGTAGTTGTGCCATATACTGAAGTGTAGTACAAGTTCTGTCAAGTAGAGGCAGCTGGTGGCCCAGGGAATAGAATGCTGGATCTAGTGTTAGAAAGACCTGAGTTCAGAATCCACTTATCAGCTATATGACCTTAGACAAGCCACTTAACAGCTGTTTGTCTTAGTTTCTTCAGCTGTAAAGTAGAATAATAACAGCGGTACCTTCCAGGTTGTTGTAAGAATCAAATGAGATAATAAAGTGCTTAGTACAGTGCCTGACAGTAGTAGGTGCTATATAAATGCTTAGTTCCTTCCCTTTTCCCTCCCTATCAATACTCTCTTAATTTTGACAAAGTCCTCCTTCACCCTGCCCTATATTTATTTATTAAGCACTTACTTTGTGCCAGCTGCTGTAGTAAGTAGTAGGGATACAGATCCGAGCAAAGACAATGGTTCCTATTTTCAAGAAACTTATACTATGATGAAGGAGATGGTGAAGAGGGAGAGAGAGTAACTATGCTGGGAGAAGGAGAAGTCTGGAGAATTGAGAACTGAGTGAATTATAGGGCTTCTTAAACTTTTCCCACTTGCAACCCCTTTTTGCCTGAGAAATTTTTATATGACTTTGAGTATCTATGTATGTAAAATGGGTATACAAATCAAATGTTTATTGATAATAAATCATAATTTCACAACTTTTGCATTCATAAGACCCCTATAAGACCCTATATGGGGTTGCAAGGTAGAGTTTAAAAGCTGGGATTTGGAGGATGACCAGGGTCCTCCTGAAATAGTGGTCCAGGCAGTCAGCTGGAAAAGGGAGCCTCTAGGCTTTGGGAGCTAGTGGATTAGCTAGAATTTGAGCTCCATTTTTTTTCTCATTTCAAGCTCATTCTACCAGGATGATTCTAGCAAAAGTTATGTGGAAGGCTAGCTCAGTGTGAGTATTGTGGAAATTGGCAAGTTGTATAACCATTACTCATTCGGCAGGAATGAGGACAAAAGCTGTTACAGGAAGAGAACAATTTATGACAATTTAGAGATGAACTGTTAGCAGTTAGAATTTCAATGTCAGTGGAACTGGTAAAGGGATCATAAGGGTGTGAATCCAGGGTAAACCCAACTGCTTGGGCACAAAGATGGGACTGGATCAAAGTTATCTCCCACATTGGTTCTAGGAGCTTATGGCCCTTATCTCCTCTGTGGATGAAAATATTAGAACCCATCTGATTTTCTTTCTTTTCTTTTTTTTCATGAAAGAGAAATTCTCTCTGATGGAGAATGATTATACGACCACTTTGGGGAATGGAATTTCCACCCTCTTCTCCCCATCCAACCATTATTTTGTGAAGAATTACATGTATCATTGCCCCCCCTCCCTCATTGTCCTGATACCTCTCCTATTTTCTTAAGCCAGAGAGAGTATGGCAATATGTTTGTATTTTCCATCTTATTCTGAAGCTGTAGATTTGAGCTTCTGCCTTTTGTTGCTCCATTACCAAGTGAGAGCTCAGATATCTCCTTAAATCTGCAGATCTCCAGGGAGTCTTCCCTATTGTTTATTAATACTATGCCCAGAAAATTAACATAGCCTCATCCCTTTTAGGTTGGAGCACTGTGTACTCTTTCTTTGACTTTGGAATTGAATCATGAAGTGATAACTAAGTGAAGCTTATCTTATGAGGCCATTCATTTCCTGAAGGGAATCTGGAGAATATTAATTTGAATAATTTATTCTATATTGAGTACTGGTCAGTATTAGGGATAAATTGTAGAGTATATGTAAGGACATGGTCTCTGTCCAGAGGGTAGATAGGCTAAATAAGAGGAATACAAAACAGTCTACTTTGGAGCTCACATCTGTTCCATCCTCTCTCCTGCAATTCAGGTTCTCATTACCTGTAATAGCCCCCTAACAAATCTCCTTGCCCTCAAAGTCTTACTTCTGTAGTTCTCTCTTTACATACCTGCTTAAATAATTTTTTCTATCTGACCATGTCATTCCTTTGCTCAAAACTTGCTGTGTTTAAAGGGTCTGCAAACCCTATGCAAACTGGGCGTTCAAGGCTCGTTATAACTGGCCTCCAATTTACCTTTCTTATTTCACCATGCTTCCTTTTCTGGATTCTCTACTTATGTGGTACTGATATGATCTGATCTCATATAATCTTTTGCTTCTGTGCACTTGTCTCCCATGCCTGAAACATACCTATTCCTCACTTGTGTCCGATGAAAAGAGAGGCTGGGCTCTGTGGCCATTACCTCCATGAAGAGCTCCTGATCCCCTTAGCAGAAAGTGATGGCTTTCTCCTCTTTTTTTTTTTTTTTTTTGCTGAGGCAATTGAGGTTAAGTGACTTGCCCAGGATCACACAGCTAAGAAATATTAAATGTCTGAGGCCAAATTTGAACTCAAGTCCTTCTGACTTCAGGGCTGGTGCTCTATCCATTACGCCACCTAGTTGCCCCCTCTCCTCATTTTTTTAATACTAAGTTGTTGAATCCTTGTTTCCTTCCAGAATGGGTTTACCTTGCACTATGTTTATATGTGTGTATGTTTTAATCTCTCCATTAGATATAAGCTCCTTGAGAGCAGAGGCCATGTCCTTTTCCATCTTTGGCCATCCAACACCTAATTCAGTTCTGAATTGTTTATTAGTAAACTGAGTAGAAGAGATGTGTACTATGAGCAGTTTTTAATTTGTGCTTATGGGAGGACTTTACCTAAGCAAGGGTATTACAGAAAGAGGAGAAGGGGACATTGGGATTGCCAGTCCAAAAGCAACCTCCAACAGAGCAGGTAAGACTGAGACCAGGAATAGTGGATTTTCACTCTTCTTGGCTGTTTGGTTGGCAAAATAAGTTGAGATTTACATTGCCATTTTATCTCTTTTCCTCCTTGCCATGGCTTTTTATTTCATGTTAACTTTTCTAACTGTTCTCTTTTCTTTCATCTGTAAAGTTCCTCTCCCTCCTTCCTCAACCCCTGCCTGCCTCCCAGATTTTTCCTTTTTTTTCTCCTTCCCTCTTCCTTCTCAGTTCATCCTTTCCTAAATCTACAAAGAAATGAAGAAAGGAATTATATAAGAAATGAAGAAGGGGCCAGAAGGATTAAAAGGGCTTGAAAAATGACCTCCATGTATCTTGTGCCTCTGACAATAGAATGTAGAAATATTTCAAAGGAAAGAGTAGCGAACTTGTGATATTTATATGATACTTGTTCACCATCAACCATCACCCCATGAGAGGAAAGACCACGACCAATATCTCTTATACTTGGTTATGTTGCTCCAGACTCCATTCACCTCACTGTGGTTTCATTTCCTCTGTCTTCAAGAAAATAAAACATTGCAACACTGTTACCCAGGTGCTGAAAATATTAATGAGGAAATATCTGTAAAAAGCTAGCTTGGGGCCTGCAGGGAAAAGGTGTTATATAAAAATAAAGTAAGATAACTTTATTATGTCAGCAAGGGAAGAGTGGGTACTGCTGAATATCAATTCCAGAATCAAGCCACATCCTCAGGGGAGTTTCTTGCTAATTGGTAAGTTGTTGGTGCTGATTTTCTGTATATTTGTCTTGATTCACAAGACTGTCTCCTAGATGAGGAGGGTTTAGGAGAGATTTTGGGGTGGGAAGGCTTCTTGGTTGTTTGATAGTTAGCAGGACTAGGCTGTGGCCACTGTGCTGTGGGTTGAGATGGAGGTGGGTAGCCCACTTTAAACACCCCTTTGTCACCTGTTGCTGTGCCTGAATTTCTATCATTAAATATTTCTTTTGGGCTTTGGAGGTATAATAATGACTACTCAGATCCCCATTTACTGAAGACCAGGGATGTTGCTTTCTCTACTGTTATTTAATACCCTTAATAGAGTTGGGGGGGAGGTCTAGTTTCTGCCATTGGCTCAAGTCCTTCCCATTGATTATATTTCCTTAATTTAAGGTTCCAAACACCCTAGTTTCTTTTAACTACCCTTTTGGCAGATTCTGCTTTTACAAAGGAATATTCATTTCAAAGGTATAACAAAAACATAAAAATTTTCCTCCCTTCACACCTTGGGGGGGGGCATAATCCTCTCTTTAGCTCCCTTGGTCTTCAGGGAGAGGAGAGAGATTAGGTTTGAGGCTTCTTGCAGTTCCTATACAGCATTAGTCTTACTGAATTCCATCCCCTTTGGGTTTGTTCTCTACTGGGCTGGCAGCAATATCCAGCCTGGAACAGAGGCTTGAAGATCCAGGGACCAGAGCTCTGGGTCCAGGATGCCATCCCCTGAACTTAGAACTGAAGAGGAAAAATGAAAACAATAAGACCTAGAATCTAAAGGGAAAGAGATGGTGGTAGCCATGCTGTGAAGGAACAAGACCTACCATTCTGGATATAAATGGGGAGAAAGAGAGAGAAAGAAAGGCACACACACACACACACACACACACACACACACAGAGAAAGAGAGAAAGAGAGACAGGGAGAGACAAAGAGAGAGACAGAGAGACAGAGAGAGACAGAGATAGAGAGATAGATAGACACAGAGAGATACAGAGACAGAGACAGAGACAGAAAAACAGAGGTAGAGACAAAGACAGAGAGAAACAGAGAGAAAAAAAGAGAAAGAAAGAGAAACAGACAGACAGACAGACAGAAAGACCATCACAATATGTGGTTTTAGAAGCAGTTAGTTCATGCTTTATAGCCAATGGAAAGAGATTGCCCTAAAAAGTAGGTCCCTACTGTCTCCTATGTGAGTGCCTTCAACTGAATTGATTGGGGCATGTGCTAAAACCCAGTTACAAATTTTTGGGGGCAATATCTTCAAAAACCTTTCTTCAGAATTCAACTCACTATTAAGAAGGTGGTTAGTCAGACATTGGGAGCAGGTAATAGAGTGGAAAGATGTTGGGCAAGGAGCCAGAAAAATTGATCTTCTTGAGTTCTAATCTGGCCTCAGAAGTTTACTAGCTGTGTGACCCTGGCAAGTCTCTTAACCCTTTTGGCCTCAATTTCCTCATCTGTAAAATGAAATGGAGAAGGAATTGGCAAACTACTTTGGTATCTTTGCCAAGGAAACCCCAAATGGGGTCATGTAGAGTTAGACATGTCTGAACTGACTGAATATCAAAAATTGAGACCCAGCTTGTATGACTTTAACCAAGATCATTTACTAGGCCATAGATGCAAGCACTCTCAAATGTTTATTTTCCAACCTTTTTCTCTCCTATCCCATTCTCCCAGAACCAGAGCTTGTGTGAAGCTATCAAAAGGGCTTTACTCCAAAATGCTAGTATGGGGCAGCAGAGAGTTCCTCAAGCCCTTTCCAAGAAGATAATTTACTAGGCTATGGCTGGCTCAGAGGTAAGTACTTTCTAATGTTTATTTTTCCAGTCTTTTTCTCTCCTACCCCATTCTTCTAGAACCAGAGCTTGTATGAGGATATAAAAAGGGCTTTGCCCAAGATGCTAGTATGGGGTAGCAGACACTTCCTCAAGACCTTTCCAAGTAATAGTTTAGAGGGAATTTGACAAGTAGTGAGATCAAGGCACTATGGAAAGAGACTTCCAGGGGGAGAGCAAGGGGCCAGCTAGCAAAAAGGGAATTGTGGGGAGGGATGCTAAAGGTAAACTGGCCTCTTGGCAAAGTGGGGAAAGGAGACTAAAGAAAAGAGACTGAACTGTGTGACAGAAACAAGGTTTGAATCCTACTTCTATGACTTAGGATAAGGGAACTCAAAGGGCATTTTATCCAATTTTCTTACCCAAGAGAGTTTAAGTAATTTACCCAGTGTCATAGAGGGACTGAACCTAAGAAGCAAGATTTGAACTTGGGTCTTCTGACTGCAACCCTTCCCCCCCCGCTTGTTACTTGCTCTGTAATCATGGAGCCAGGTCACTTGGCCTCTCTAGGGTCTCAGTTTCTTCATTCCTAAAATGGGGAGGGGTTATGTTGACCTCAAGGAGCTTTTTTTTTTCCTTAAATCTGGGATCTTATGAATGTTGTCTAGGGTCGGCCCTCTCTTATTGATATTAAAAGGAGAAACTGGGTAGAATAGGGCATCCCCTGAACTGTGTTAATACACCAGTATGCTGCTTGGCTGCTTTGCAGTTCGTGAGAGAAACTATTGCCCATTCCCCCTTGTGGTTGTCTTGTTCAGGTCAGTACTAACTTTAGCCCGACCGTTTGCTAATGAGGACAGTCCACTAGTGGATTAAATTCTCCTTCAGTGCTTGAGCAGAAGTTAGCCAGAGATCAGATCAAAAAGAAAGGAGTTTTTTCATCTATCCTCTGACTGGCAGGCCAGAGTGATTGCCTATAGAGCATTCTCCAGCTTTGTGAATTATAATAAGACCTTCTATTCATATAAGCTGATCTCCAGGGAGCTCAGAAATCTTTTATTGGGTTTTTATCAGTAGTTCTCACACTATCCTTTGGAAAGAGGGAGAGAGCAAAGACAGTGCTAGAATCATTTTCTACCTATTGGGGTTGGAAGAGGTCACCTTTTTAACCCAGTCTTTTGTTTCAATGGGAGTAGAGGAAGCAGTTCTATGAATTTTCTTCTTTGTACAAGTGAGCCAGTATAGATACCTCGCCAGATTTCCCGTTGAGTATGTCATACTCACCTGAGCATGGGTTATTCCTTGGTCCATGTCTTATAACTCAGGGAGAGAGAAAATAATACCATGGTTCTATCTCTCTCATTTTAATGTCCCATTTCCTGAATGAGGAAATTGAGATATAGAAGCTTATATGACTTAACCAATGTCATCTACTGAGCCACTAAGGATCAATAGATAGATATCAAACAAATGTTTTGAAATTTGAAATTTGAAAACAAATGTTTTTAAATATTTGCCACTCAACCTTTCCTTTTTTTTGCTTTTTAAAAAATATATCCCCAGAGTGATAGCCACCAGTGAGCTACCATTGCTCAGATCATCTCCTTGCTTCAGCTTCATTCTCTTTTTTCATCATTCAGCTAAAGAGACAATTTTGCAATAGAAAGACATTCTGATGAATGATGAGATCACAGATTGTTTTCTCTGATCTACCAATCCTGGAAGGAGCAGTTCATTCCAGTTAGAGTGAACTACTCCTTAAAACAAGTGTCCTGAGTTCTTTTGGAGGTCAAGTGGACCTCCTCCTATGTGAGGAGAATGGGACTTCATCCCAAGTTGTAAGCATAGACAGAGAGAGGTATGATTCCTCCTTGTGGTGACCATCATTCCTGTGCTTTACTTAATGGTCTTCTGGCAACATACCTCAGCCATCACTAAAAGAACCCATTGTCATAAACCTCCTTGTCCTTCCCCATCACTACAGCTGGGGAGTTTTCTCTTCCCATCCTCCTTTTTTTGTGGAGAGTGAGTGAGAGCTATACTCTCTGGGAATAAGCCACCCCCTTGTGTGACTGTGCCCATCATCAGATTGTTAGCTGAGCCACAATGGTAGCCTCACATCAAACATATATGCCCCAGGCGCAAGAATTCCAGTTCTGTCCATCCCATGCTGTCTATCTTCAATGATCTGGGAATTTCAAAAGAAGAATCAGGAAATGCATTTCATTTGATTGGAGCCAATCAGTTGAAAATAGTGGTCCGAAGGCCCCCTTGAAGATGGTCCAAGAAAACAGAAACAAACAATTACAAGTAAGGTTGGAAGAGGAAGGTTTAAAAAATTTTTTTTAAAGAAATGCTGCCATCTTATTGGGTTATTCCCTGTCCAAGTGTTAGCAGGTTGCCAGTATAGACTCAGTACAGGTCTTCTCAGTTTCTATCTAATGCGGTATTCACTGCAGCCATTTGTCTCTCTGAGACTTAAATATTTCAAAAAGAGTCTGAAGGAGCTTTCAAATGCCTCTGGGACCAAAATAGCCCCTGCAGAAGAATGTTACATCAGTTATGTGGATGTCTGAATCAGCGGTGTATTGATTTAGCAGCAATCTGGTTCACGGGGCGAAGCAGTGATGGCAAATGAACAATATTGCATTCTTCCCACGTGAATGGACCCTCAGTGAAAGGATGAATAGCTTCCAGGTGTCTTTCCAGAAGATCCAAACATATTAGTCACTCAAGCTGAGTGGGAAAGCAGCCAGTCTTATAGTCAGCTGATGATTCAGGCATTGCCACCATTGCTCAGATTGTCTCCTTGCTTCAACTTCATTCTCTTTTTTCATCATTCAACAAAAGAGACAGTTTTGCAATAGAAAGACATTCTGATGAATGATGAGATCACAGATTGTTTTCTCTTACCTACCAATCCTGGAAGGAGCAATTCATTCTAGTTAGAGTGAACCACTGCTTAAAACAAATGTCCTTAGTTCTTTTGGAGGTCAAGTGGAACTATTTCATGGGAATCGTAGATTTAAAAAAATTTTTTGATAACTGTATTTCAATATAATTATTTTCCTCTAGGCAGTGCAGTAGATAGAGTTCTAGATTTGGAGTCAGGAAGGCCTAAGTTTAAATGTGATTTTCAACACTTACTAGCTGTGTGATTTTGCTTAAATCATTTGATCTCTTTAACCATCATTTTCCTTAATTGTCAAATGGGGATAGGATCTCTAACCATCATTTTCCTTAATTGTCAAATGGGGATGGGAAGGAACTGGCAAACTACTCTGGTATCTTTGCCAAATGGGGTCATGAAGAGTTAAACATAACTGAACCTACCTCCTAGATGTGTGAGGATAAAATGAAATAATATTTGCAAAGTACTTTGCAAACTTTAAGGGATTATTGAAGTGCTGGCTATTCTTGATTTATTATATGCATTTAAAATATTATTCTGAAGATATATATGAACTGATGCAAAGTGAAGTGAGCAGAGCCAGGAGATCATTGCATGTGGTAGCAGCAATCTTGTACGATGATCAATTGTGAATGACTTAGTTATTCTCAGCAATATAATGATCCAAGACAATTCTAAAGGATTTAGGTTGAAAATTCTATCCACCTCCAGACAAAGAACTGATAGAGTCTGAGTGTAGATGGAAACATACTATTTTTTATTTTCTTTACTTTTATTGTTTTTTGGGGGTTTGTGTTCACTTTTATAAGATGGCTAATGTAGAAATATGTTTTGCATTATTACAAATGTATAATCCATATAAAATTTCTTGCCTTCTCAATGAGGGGAAGGAGAAGAAAGGAAAAAGAGAATTTGAAACTCAAAAATTATTTTTTAAATGAATGCCAAAAATGGTTTTTACATGTAATTAAGAAAAATAAAATAATGTTCTTTTTTCATGTTCAATTAAAAATTAATTATAACTTTTTATTTTCAAAATGTATACATTGATAATTTTTGACATTCACCTCTACAAAACCCTGTGTTCTAATTTTTTCCCTAACTTCCCTCCCTCCCCCAATTGGTAAGTGATACAATATATGAATAACATTCTTCTAAAAATATTATTCTATTGTACATGTTTAACATTTATTGGATTACTTGCTGTCTAGGGGAGAGGATGGGGGGAAGATAGGGAGAAAAATTTGGAATACAAGGTTTTGCAAAGATGAATGTTGAACACTATGCATATGTTTTAAAAATAAAAAGTAAAAAAAAAGAAAATAAGGAGCTATTATTTAAAAAAAGAAAAAATAAAACAAAAATCAAATTAAAAATTATTCTATGGGCAACTAGATGGCACAATAGTTAGAATATTGGCCCTGAAGTCAGAAGGACCTGAGTTCAGATCTGGATCAGACACTTAACACTCACTAGCTGTGTGACATGGTCAAGTCACTTGACTCCAATTTCCCCCTCTCTCCCTCCAAAAAAGAAAATGTCTAAAAATATTATTCTGAAAAGGAAGGAAACAGATTTATTAAGCATCTACCACATGCTAAGTGTTTTATAATTTGATTTTTACAACAACCCTGGGATTTTTGATGCAATTGCTATTCCTGTTTTACAATTGAGAAAATTGAGGTTAAGACAAACTTGCCCAGAGTTAAAAAGTGTCTAAGGCAAAATTTGAACTCAATTCTTCCTAACTCCAGTCCAGTATTGTATCCATTATGCTATAAACCACTCTGAAAAGGTTAAGAAGCCCCACCCCTAAAGGAGTTGCTATATTATGTCAGAATTTTGCATTACTGACCAGTTTTATGGCAGAAAGGAAGGATGATTTTCCTAGTCACAGGATCATATATTCAGAGTTGGAAGGTACTGTCCATAGAGGTCATCTTACTCTTTTGGCTTTTGTGAACACGACTTGACCACTGAAAAGTAACCATTCTGAATGACTTCTTAGCTCCCAAATAGATGTCTTGATGATAGGCAACATTTTGTGTTGGAAAGAGCACAGGACTGGGAATCAGGAGACATAGATTTTAGTCTTAGTCCTTCTATTATATATCTGTGAGACTTTAGACAAGAACTTTTGCTTCTCTGGTTGTTTCTCATATGCAAAACAATGGGTAAGATGAGGTGTCCCCCAATAACTCCTCCAGTTCAAAATTTCTACCTTTCTGTTTACCTGAGACTCAAATTCTCTCAATGTCACAAGATTAAAACCTTAGAGGTTCCTTCTTTTACATAAGAGAAAACTGAGGCACACAGGGAAGAAGTGATTTGCTTTTATCCTTATATCCCCAGTACTTCTCCCCGTGCCTGGCACAGAACAGGTACTTCACAAATGTTTTTCGATTGACTGACTTGTCCAACGTACTGAGTGTTAGAGCCAAATTCTTTGAATCAAGTATTTTGAGTTGATCAATTAGATGGAAGAGTCTGAAGTCTTGGATCAGAAGGGAAAGCAGGGTAAAAGCCAGAGATTTATAACAGGACTTTAGAGAGGGCTAGCAAGAATGACAAAATTTTAGGGCTGGAAAGGAACTCAGAGAACATCTAACACAACTGGTATGTGAATGAGAACCCTCTCTAAAATGTTTTTGACAAATGGTCATCCAGATTCCACTAGAGAGCTTCTCAAGTGGGGAATCCCACCACCTCTTGAGGTAGCTTATCCCACTTTGGGGTAGCTCTAATTATAGGAAGTTTTTCCTTATAGAGAATCAAAATCAGTCTCGTTACAATTTTTAATTATTTCTCCTAGTGTTGTCGTTTGGGCAATAGAAAAATCAATCCAATCCTTCTTTTCCAAGACAACCAATTAGAGTGTAGGCTGCACTTTGTCACGTCCAAAACAAGGAAAATCACAGTCCCTTTCAACTCTACTCAGTTCAGACTAGTTCTAGAGTATTATGTTCAGTCCTAGGTGCCACATGGGAGAGTCTGGCCAGGCTAGAGATATTGGCAAGAAGAATGGAGACCATGATTTACAAAGGGCTGTTATAGGAAGGATAGATTCTTAACCTGAAGGAGAAGAAGATTTAGGAGAATATTTTAGCTGTCTTCTAGTGACAGACTTGAGTGGTTCAGTTTCATTTGGTCAAACTCCTGTCAGAAGGGGAACTCCTGACTGAACTGACTTAATTAATTTCCTTGGAAACTACAGGGACAGACATTTCACCCATACTCCTGTCACTTGAATTGGTTGTCTGTTCTGACTTCCATAACCTCCATGAAATTGATGAATAATAAATCGTTTTTACATGAAACTACAGGGCAAAAAGATTCTTGTTGAGTGGTCCTGTCAAAACAATCTTCCTAATATTATATAGGGCTGATCCTATCACCTCTGGCTCCCCAATGTCTATGGTATAAAATATAGATTGATCTTTGGCAATCAATCCATTGAGTTGTTGGTTGTACAGTCGTTTTTCAGTTATGTCTGACTTCATGACTTCATTTAGTTGTTTTCTTGGCAAAGATACTAGAACAATTTGCCATTTCCTTCTCTAGCTCATTTTTACAGATGAGGAAACTGAGGTAGACAAGGTTAAATGAGTGACTCAGGGTCACATAGCTGAAGTATCTGAAGTCAGATCTGAGCTCATAAAGATAAATCTTCCTTACTTCATGCTTGGCACCCTATCCACTGTGCCACCTACTTGTCCTAATCCAATTCATTGAGTATTGGCCATTAATATTAGGCAGCATCAGTAGCAAAGTCCTTATTTACCCCCAAGGCTGTCAGGCTTACAAAATACTTTATATATACTATCTCTTAATAATAACTCTGTGATAAAAATGCTTTTTAATTCCAATTTTAGAGATGAAGAAACTGAGACCTATCAAGGAAGTCAAGTAACAGATGCAGGAGCACAAAACTACCAAGTATTTGGGACTTGAACTCACATCTTCCTGTCCGTGCTTTTCTAGCTGCTTGGTCCCTCCCTGGAAATAGGACTCAGACTCTATTCTTGAGAATCACACAGACATTTAATTCTTGAGGCTGTGTCAGTGTTTCTCCAGCCCTGCCTAGAAGAGTAATTGCTTGCTCACAATCTGGATGATTGGCCTTGTTATTTTTGATAGAAACATCCCTAGAAGAGAGAAAAAGAATTCAGTAGCCTGGAATCGCTCGACAGAAATATTCCTTCAGTCTACCCAGCTCTCTTTGTTCTGGATTTGTGTTCACCAAGCAACATTCTCATTATTTTATTTTTCTTGTGTGAATTATCCTACTTGGAAGAGCCTACCTCATTGCAGAAAAATAGTCCTAATTAATATGAGCATAGTTCCCAATGTAAGTTAGTATATTTAGGTACCCTTAGAATATGGACTCAGTGGAATAGCATGACAGGTTCTAGCAGACCTGTGTCAATTATAGTTAGTTAACCAATGCTTTTCTTATGTGTTTTATTACACATGAACCAATTGCAGAAAGCCTTTAACACTGAGTTAACCAATTAACAAAAAAATTAAATAACTGAAAATACATTTATAAGCACTTACTATGGTCCAGAAACATGGCTAAGCAATGGGGATACAACTACAAAAGAGATGGTCCCTGCCCTCAAAGAGTTTATATTGTAATTGGGGGAAACAATACATATATGGGAGGGATGGTTAGGGAAGGGCGATTGAATCACAGAGATGGTGAGTTGATTTATTGGGCAATTAATTGATATGTCTTTATCAGAAGCAGTGGTAGTGGTGATTTGATTACTGTGGCCAGTGCAAGAGGCAGACAGTGAAAAGATGAGTCAGTAGGCAGATGGCATGATAGTCTATGTGGGCAGTTGGATGGCTATTTGGGGTATGAAACTGAGGTGTGGTCTGGGGCCTAGGGCCAAGAATCTATCTGTCTGTCTGTCTAGATATAGATATCTTTCTCTATATATCTCAGACTATCTGTATCTAGTCATCTGTCTATATCTCTCTGTATTCCTGTCTATATCTGTATCTAGGTATTTATCTCAATATAGATTTCTATCTATATATTTAGATATTTATCTATACCTATAACTATGTTTTTATCTATTTCTAAATATCCATATCTGGATTTCTATCTTTATCTAAATATATATCTAAAAATACATCTATATCTTTTTTGGTAAAATGGGCTCATTTACACCATCACCAATCAAGATGTCTGGTTTCTGGGACAGAAACTCCAAAGATGAATCAATTAACTATGAATATGGCTGCTAGGGTCTAGAGAGCTGAGGTCTAGGTCTGGTGCAACAGGATTCTAGTTCAGTTGGGGAAAATCAAGGAAGTGGTGACAGATAGATGGCAAGGCAGTCTGGGTGAATGGATGGAATGTGAAGGCAATTAAATTAAGTTTTTGAATTTGGAGGATCAGCTGAATGTCAGACCCTGAGTCACTCTGTCCTTGCTAATACATAGGAATTGGTAAGGCTGGGTCTGAAACAACCTCACATCTTTATTTATTACTTTTTTATCATTTTATCATTATTTTATCATAATAAATATTTATTATGCACTTATTGTGTGAAGAGTCATGTACTAGGTTGAAGGGAGGTTGGATAGGAGGTAAATCTCCTTCTGGAGATTAGGATTTAGGTGACAGGACCATTCACTTTAACTATTTAGGATTAAATAAGAAAAGAAAAAGCTGAAGCTCTCTCTGCCTCATATATTAGAATCAATATCATACTGACAGTTTCTTTTTCTTTACAGCAAAAGTGGGAACTTCAATCCAAATCAGTAAAAATAGCTTTGTGTATTTATCATGCTTGTTCAGGGTTATCTCCATTGTAGTTAAGGTAAAGGTAAAATTGAGATTCATGAAACAATCCTTTCTAGTTATTTTGGCTCTGATCTAGTCACTTCAGTTGGAATCACATATACCCACAATTAGGAGGAGGAGGTTGGGGCCTTCAAAGGGATTTTGTCCTCAGTTTAATTGAAGTCAGCTTATTTTAATTTGCAGCCATCCCTGAACTGCAGAGGTAATATGAGAAGCCCACAGAAGGCCTAGATGTGGGAGGTTTCTAACACATTTTCCGACAAATGAGGTGAAAAAGATGCTAAGAAAAATAACCTTATGCATTTAGAAGTATTTCAGCTACTCACAGCAGGAGGGATGCCCTCATTATATATTTGGAATCAATTGGGATGATGGAATGATCTTCACTGCCCACTATAGAGTTGATCATTCTTGGAATAACAATAAGACTGATTAATTAGAGGATATCTAGAAGAGTCAGTCAGGATACTGAAGGGGATGGAAAATCAGATAGGGAGAAGAAAGGTTCAAAGAAATGGAAGTATTTAACTAGGATAAGGGAAAATATTGGGCATTGGTTAGTTGTCTCTTATTTAGCATATTTAGTAGGGTATCACCTGGAAGAAGAAATAGACTTATTCTACATGGCCTCAGAGAACATCAAGAAGACTAATTGGTGACAGTGATAATTTGGTTGGAATCCATGGTTTCTTTGGTGTAGGGAATTCTAAGGGAATAAACACTCTCTAAAGTGAGCAGAACCAGGAGAATATTTACACAGTAAACAGTAACATTGTCTGATAATCAACTATGATAGTCTTAGTTCTCTTCAGCAATACAAGGATCCAAGACAATTCCAAAAGACTCATGATGGAAAATGCTATCCATATCCAGAAAAAGATCTATGGGGTCTGAATGCAGATAGAAGCATATTCTTTTTACTTTTTTTGTTTTTTTTCATGACTTTCCCCTTTTGTCCTGATTCACTTTTCACAACATGACCGATGTGAAAATATGTTAAGCATGATTATATGTATGTATAGCCTATATCAGATGGCTTGCCATCTTGGGAAGGGCAGAAAGAAAAATCTGAACTAAATGACATAAAAATGAATGTTGAAAATTACCTTTACATGTAATTGGAAAAAATAATATACTATTTACAAAAAATAACACTCTCTGCTAATGTAGATTGGTGGTTTGCAATTTAGAATCCTAGTGAGTTGTATGGGGGCATCGAGGGTTTAATTCATTTGTACATCATACAACCAGGATGTGTCAGATGTTAGATTTGAACTCAGGTCTTTCCATCTTTCTCACTTCATTATGCTGCAATTGTAGCTGAAGGAGAATTCAGCTGAACATCAAGAACTTGCTTAAAATGAGTGCTATTTTCCTTGCTTATGAGTTCTTGATCTGGGAAGATCTTTAACTCAAGGCAGAGGGAATTGAGAGCCAGACCAAGGGTCAGTAAGATATGAGTTGGAATCTGGCCTAAGACATACTAGCTGTGTGATCTTTGGCAAATGACAGCCTCTGTCTTTCTGTTCTGTAAAATGGGGATAACAATAGCACCTCCCTACCATGATTGTGGTGAGTTTCAAATAAGATAATATATGACAGACCTTGCCAGCTATTTTTATTTATTAGGGGTGTTTAGCCTCTGTCTTTCTGTTCTGTAAAATGGGGATAACAATAGCACCTCCCTACCATGATTGTGGTGAGTTTCAAATAAAATAATATATGGAAAGTGCTTTGCAGATCTTGCCAGCTATTCTTATTTATTAGGGGTGCTGTGGTGGGTGTGCATGCTGTAAAGTGGGGCATGTGCTTGATGATGTCTAAGGTCTCTTTCCAATTTAAAATTCTGATTTCTGACAACAGCTGTCAGCATTGCATAGGTCAAATATCAGCAATGGGGAGGAAGAACACTTAAAGTCATATTTGCTCAATTAATGAAACCTGAATCATAGAATGTTTGTAAAGAGTTGAGTTTTTATTACTTTAAAGTCCATGGAATTATGTTACTATGTTTAGCCACTGTTGCTGGGTAAAGGTTCTGTTTTCATGAATGGAGAATGATTTGTAATCTAAATATTAGAACACCAGGTGACCTGGCTCCTACTTAGGCTGGAATTGTATTGTTCATTTTTTATTGTGCTTGAAAACTGTTAGCCCTTTTAAGCAGATAAAATGCCCCTTTTAGAACATGGTTCACAGAAAACATTTGGCTTATTGGCTTTTTTTACACTGACAGTACAAAGGTATATGGATCATAGGGACAATCCTAGGGGAGCCTCTTCTCTCTCTCTTTTTAAAAATTAAATTAAATTAATTAATTTTTTATTAAAGCTTTTTATTTTTCAAAGCATATGTGTAGACAATTCTTCAACATTAGCCCTTGCAAAACCTTATGTTCCAATTTTTCTCCCCTTTCCCCCACCCCCTCTCTTAGATGGAAAGTAGTCTAATATATGTTAAACATGGTAGAAATATATGTTAACTCCAATATATACATGCATATTTATATAATCATCTTACTGCACAAGAAAAATCAAATCACGTCAGAAAAAAATGAGAAGCAAAATAAAATGCAAGCCAACAACAACAAAAAGAGTGAGAATGCTACGTTTTGAGCCATGTTCAGTTCCAACAATCCTCTCTCTGGGTGTAGATGGCTCTCTTCATCACTAAACAAAGGGGAGCCTCTTTTCAAAGAGAAGGTGACACTTTTTTTTTTTACCTCGATGGCTCTTTATGTTCCTATCCCAGAGTCCTGAGGAAAACTTAGGTTTGACTCAAACCTAGGGTCCTGAAAAAGGGGATTAGAAAGTACTCAGTGGGCAATGTCAGGTCTTTCCAGTCCTGTCCAATTTTTCACAACCCTATTTGAGTGGTTTGTCATTTCCTTCTCCAACTTATTTTACAGATAAGGAAACAAGTTAAGTGGTCAGGTTCACACAGCTATTAAGCATCTGAAGCTAGCACTTTATTTTGCCACTTACTTGCTTTGTAATTAGGTACAGGACAACTATCCTCCACTCAAAAATAAATTATTATTATTTTTTGCTGAGGCAATTGGGGTTAAGTGACTTGCTCAAAGTCACACAGCTAGGAAATGTTAAGTGTCTGAGGTCACATTTGAACTCAGGTCCTTCTGACTTCAGGGCTGGTGCTCTATCCACTGTACCAACTAGCTGCCCCTGGCTTGGATATTTTTTAAGATGCTCATATAGCCCATGGAAAAGACTTCCCAACAAACCATATGGTAGGTCAAATGGAACCACTCTCTCCAAGGCATTTCCCTCACAGGACATCACAATTCTCCTGAAAACACTTCCCTAATATCCTCCAGGTAGAGGGAGATGCCATCTTTCCCCTATTTTCCTCCATGTGAAGATATCATCTGAGTCACTTTGAAGATAGTATAGTCTCAAAACACTCTTCCCGCTAGTTGAAAATTTCAATCTGCCCAGTGAATAGACAGGGATGAGTTTTGAACATATTGTCCACTCTCTCAATTTAAAGCCACGTAGCCTGAGATCTCTGGGAAGACAGTAGCATTGTCCTTTCACCCACTTCCCAATGCCATACAGGAAAGCATACAAAACTGGTGAAAAAAATCACAATTTCCTCCAAATACAAAGTTTCATAGATAAATAAAAAAGGAAATTTCACCAAGTTTTACCAAAGGTTATGCTTTCTCGATGCTCAAATGGACAACCTCAACCTCGATTCTTTTTCAAGCAAAAAAAGAAAGAAAGAAAGAAAAAGAAAAAAAAGACTTCCTATCTTAGAAAGAAACCTGGTAACTACAGAATCCCCCAAAGCATAGGGTGCTCTTTCCCCAGAGATTTAGGACCTGGGGATTGATTTATCTCCTTATTCTCAGAGGAGAAAAACAAAGGCCCTGGGAGAAAACCTTTCCTTTATTCCAAAGACCATCCTGCTGGGGTTTGGACAAAGTTTTCCATATGTCATTTTCTATACTAGACATGTCAAAAAACTTAAAATATGGTACTGTTACCTATAATTCTTATTATACTCTTCCAGAAAGTTGGTGCTAAAAGCATCTAAGCAAGGGACCTTGTAATGGCTTAGTAAATGCTTTATCAATTTAGTGTTACCTGGACATAAGCAGGAGTGCTCTATACAATATATCTAAAGAATGGTCCTCTAGCCTTTACCTGAAGACCGGGGTGTGTGCTGATGCCAATTTGGACTGACTTGAGAGAGCTTATTGCTAAATTTTCAATGTGTGCATTTACACTTCAGAAATCAGTCAACCTATAAATCAGGGGCTTGGTCCAGATTTAAGAGAATGTTAGAGAAAAATGTTAATAATAATGCAGATTAAAGTAAAACTGTGTTGCATGTATGCTTTTTTCCTCTGGAAAGCAGATCCTTAAACGTTTACCAGCACACCATTACTTAAAGACTGTCATTGAAGGGAAATCCATTAGCTCTAATTGTTAGCAATTTCCCCCCTTACATTTAGCTGAAATATGCCTCTTATAACTGCCATCAATTGCTCCTATTTCTGCCATCTGGAACTAAGTAGAACAAATCAAATACCTATTTCATAAGACTTTCAAGTCCCTCTCTTCTTCAGGTTAAACACTCTCAGTTTCTTTAACTGATTCTCATAATCTCATGGGCCATCTCAACTGCCCTAGTTGTCTTTTTCTGAATGTTTTATGCCTTACTGGCATTTCCCTTAAAATATGAATTAAAATTTAATACAGTATCCAAGATGTGGCTGGACCAGGGCATAATATTATGGAACTATCTGTTGTCTCCATCATTCCTGGTACTATGCCAATCAGAACATTCTGATGGCATTTTTTGGGCTGCTATGCTATTGATTAATTTTGATGGTTTAAAACCTCTAGATCTTTTTTTTAGGACTGCTATTTAGCCATGCCTTTCCCATTTGTAATTGTAAATAATTGTAATTGAATTTTTGAATACAAGTATAAAAATTTTATTTTTATTTTATTTTTAATGTTTTTAAGTACAAAAATTTATATATATTTCTCATTAAATTTTATTTTTGTAAATTAGATCCAACATTCCAGCCTACTAAGGTCTTTTGGATCTTAACTCATCCTTAACACATTATCTTTTCCCTCTAACTTTGGATCATTTGAAAATTTGACAAGCATGTTATCTATGACTTTATCTAAGTTATTAGTAAAAAGTATTAAGTAGCACATGGCCATGAACAGACCCTGGGATGAGTCCACTAGATTATCTTCCATCTTAACATTGAACTGGTGATGACTATTTTTTAGGTCTGGTCATCCAATCTGAATCCATTCACAAACAGAAACACACACACA